>JANHZU010002836.1:13649-23925 GCA_032468055.1 Acrochordus granulatus | reverse complement strand
ACCTCTGGCAGAGCTCTCATCTTCATTAGAGCACACAAGCCCCCCAACCACAGCAAGGTGGTGCCTCACTGGGGGTTTTTTCAGTTATTATCCTTTTTTAAAAAATCTGTTTTTGTTTGCATAAGTACATTTGGGGTTAGATTGTTGTTTTTCTTCTTGGAAATAGCAGAAGGATAAATTACTGGCCGAGTTCTCACATTTCATTAAACCATTATTTGATTTGTTTGATTTTGGCTTACTGTACTGTGAATGCAATTAATTGTAGTTTGGGAAGCATGGTTTAAAGTTTAGCATTATATGTGAATCTGACCTTTTTGGTTGTTCAACAAATCGCAGTTAAAAGAAATGTTTTACTTAGTATTTCATGTGAGCATATCATGAATTAGAATAATGAAAATCATATCTCTCAGGCTTACTCAGATTATTTTGCTGTTTCTGCTTCCTCTCAGACATTTAACTAAGGTGATAAGGATTCCATTTACAAACAAACTGGGAGATATATCATACAGGCTATCTATTCATAATGTAAGACACACAAAATGGTCTTTTTCTCCCTTGAAATGCTGCTGGATCATAGACACTGAATCTTAATCCATTTATTTATTCCTTTATTCCTCCTGCAGTAGCTATTCAGAGGAAAATATTTAGGGCCCACTGGGAAAGCTAGAAGTAGTTTGATATAGTGGTTAAAGAGTCAGAGTAGAAACCAGGGAACTTTGAGTTGTAGTCTGCCTCAATCACAAGGTCGGCTGGGTGATTTTATGGCAAAGGGAAATCATTTCTAAAAATGCTGAAAACAGACATTTGATTTGAACTAAGGAGGGAGATGAAGGAGTTTTCTATTTAAATCCTTTCTCATTTTTTTACTTAACATATTATGTTTCACTCTTGTTTCATTAAAGAGTCAGTGTTTTTAATTTTTGTTAAGACAAACTTAAAATGATTCTTTTTGGCTCTCGGTAATGGCCTGTGCATATCAGGCTTGGTTTCTCCTATCTATAGAGAGAGTTCATAAGAGTGAGTAGGAGTGGGTGATTTATATTCTGAAAATAATAGAACACAAAACTGTAACTCTTCCTTTATATATAAAAAAGCCACCTCCTAAGCTTACATTTCACCAGGTTTAGCAGAAGGGAGAAGGAAAAAAAGAGCAGGGTCAAATAACTGACAATTACAGGTATAGTTCATCTGGACCTTTTTGATAACAGTGCTTTGGAGAAAGATTATTCACCTACTCAGATATGATAATATCAGGAGTTCTTAGTCCTGCCTTAGCCATGAAAACTGGCTGGGTGACTTTGAGCCAGTCACTCTTTCTCAGCCCAACCCATCTCACAGGTTTGCTGTTGTGGGGAAAATAGGAGGAGGAAGTTGTGTTAAATATGTTTGCTGCTTTGAGTTGTTTATACAGTAATAAAGGTGAGATACAAATAAATAGCTTCGAAAAGTCTTCCTTACTGATGTTATTTGAGTGAAATTCCTGCAGGACTGTTGTCAGCTGAATCATACTTCACATGCAGTTCTTCTCAATCTTACAATGCCTGAGTAAGGCTCTTGAGCTTTTTGGTTGCAGATGTCATTTAATTGTATCCAGAAATAACAGTTATATGTATATATTTTATTTAAAAGTTAGAATATAATTTTAAATTTAAATTCTCCTCCCTCCTCCACAGAGTTTGCAATTTTCATTGATTTTGTTGTACAATCAAGAGGACTTTATTTAAAAAAATATCCTTAAACCCATAAACATTCTTATCCACATAATTATATGCAAAACATTCTGAATATTCCTCCTGAAAAGTCAGCTATGTTTGCAAATGTTATGTTATTTCTGTGGGAAATTCAAAAAAGTCATAGGTAATTTCCTTAAAAATAATAAATAAAAATGCACAAGCATTAAATTAGTGTAACCCCTAAACAACTGCACCTATTTGTGAGACTGGATTCCTGAACTTTCATAAATCACAATTCTGGTTATTGCTTTTACTGCTCATGATTTTTTTATTGAAATGTATAATTAATATAATATTTATACAGGCATATCCATTTTCTTTTCCCTTTTAAAAACAAAATTTGAAACTTGTTGATGGCCTCATGCTACTTATTTTTTTATCTGCACGTACAAATGTTTATATTTATGAAGTAATATAAATGTTAAAATAGGTATTATCTATATAACTGTATAATTATATATAGTTAATTATTACATAAGAACAAGTCTTCCACCATCTAACATTACTGGCTAAATTCAGAGAATCAAAGTATTTGTAATGGCTGTTAAAATTCTCAATAACCTCTGTGGCTATCCTTATTTCTAAGACTGGGCTGAGCTATAATCATAGGATTACTATTTACCCCATGGTCATTGATACCACATGATAACATTTCTATTGTCTGAATTTACCCTCTGAGAAACTACATTTAGCAAGAATTATATGCCCGCTGAAGTCTAAACATCAACTTTTCTGAGAAAGGTTGAACTGGTGTCATGGTCATGACAAGCCTTCCTGTTTTGTTTTCCAGGTTTGTGAAATGCTTTATATTCTCCTTGAGATGAATTTACAAAATAAGTTAATGATTCCAGTTTCAAATGATAATGATCTACCTTATCACTAAGTATACTGTAGGAGTATCCATGATGTTGAAAAAATGTCTTGGAAATAGCAGAGCTTTTTTATCATTTGGAATCATCTGGACTACTGTATACATCTCAGACTATATTTATATAGATGTTAATTACTGATGTCTAGTAAAACATATATTTTGAAAGAAAAATGGTTAGATTTCTTGTTTTGGATAAAACAAAAAGCTGCAAAGTATTTTCCTAGAGTTAAGCTCCACTAAATGTAGTGGGTCTTCTAATATAGGTTTGTTTAAAGTTTTGAACCATGTTGCACTTTCAGAAAGTCCATGTGCGAGTACACAGTTGAAGCTGCTTCAGAAACAACCATTCCCCAGCCATTCCCCCACTCCTGACTCTATAAGGAAAGCTAAGCAGATTCACTGCTTCTCCTTGCTCTACACACATTTACCATCAGTATACAGTACATACAATATAGAATTCATTACCATCAACTGGGATAGCTTTAAAGGGGAACTGAACAAATTAATTGTGATCAAGGTATGTGGTTTTTGTTCAATGGCATCCTGTGATCTCCAGAATAAAAGCATTATAGCTTAAACATCAAGTTGCTAAGGAGCACCAGGACTAACACCACACAGTGGCCAATTAGCCTTGAATTCTCCACCTTGCTAGCCCCCATATGGAAAAGAATGCTGGACTAGATAGGCCTTTGGAATGATCCTGCAATTTTTGTTTTCAAATATTTTCAGATTTAGATGTATCTCCTTGGAAACTAGATGTTGCAGTTTAGACTGCATTTTTAAACAAAAGTAGGCCCTATTCACCTCAGTGGAATTTATTTTTGAGTGGATTTCACTGAAGCTGAGAGCATGATGTTTAATCATAGTAAAGATGCCTGGTTTCCTATTGTGCATACACAAATGCCCACAAACCACTTTTTCCCCCCAATATCCAATACATGATAAAGTACTATCTTTCCCTCTGTGTGGTCTCATTTAATTATAATGCAGGAGTGCCTGGCCACATTCCATCCATAATTAATTGCCACTTTGGTGTTAGATGGCAGGAAGGCCAGTCTTGCTTCCAACATAGTGCTTGTTCCCATCTTTAAACTGTGTTCCACCCTGCCAGCTGGTAAATGAATGAAACCTTTCACAGTGAATCTAATGGACCTGAATAGTTGAATCACTGCCCTTGTCATCTCCCCAGTTAATCTAGTGACAAATAGGAGCCAGGCTGCTGCCATTGATATGCTCTTTAGGCTTCTGTTTTCAGGACAAATAAAGTTTGTGACTTTACATTCCCCCCCAACACATTGCATAAAGATTGATGTTATTTTGAATAAAATGTTTCTTGTGATATGTGATGGTCTCTGGAGTTCTCCTAAAATTCATATTGATTCACCAGTGCAGTCATTAGTTAGGACTTGATCACTATGGGTCATTCTACATATGTAAGGATGAGAAGTGACTATTAGAATGAAAATGCAGTTAATTTAATCTAGCAAGTTCTCCATATAGGTTACCTTTATGAAGGCATTGAATAGCATAAAGTACAAAGCCCTTATTTTTTGCAGGTAGTGCTGGGTCAGCAAAATTCTTTAATCTTCCTGCAATTCTAATTCATTTTTGGGGCAGAGGGAGAAAATCTTTCAAAATTTTTGTCAAAGGAAAACAGCGGAGAGGTGATATTAATGTAATTATATTATGTGGCAGCCAAAGGACATATTCAAAGTGTCCTGTTTTTTTATCCTTCATTATTTTAGCAACCTCCCTGGCTTCCCGTATTTCAATTCAATCCCAAAGGAAAACTGTATGTACATAGGTGTGCATATGTGTGTGTTCTAATCACAGATCATAAGGAGTAAAGGTGCTCATAAGGATAGACAAAAAAAGGGGGAAAAACCCAAAACAACTTCCACCATTCAGATTAATACAAAAACTCCATACCAATAAACACTTAAAGGTTTCCTTAGTATGATCCTGAAAGCAGAAATGTTTCTGCATAAAATAGCAGATTGGGTTCAAAAGTTGTCAACAAATACTTAGGATGAAGTATGGGTCAGATCCTCATAGTGTGTTGAGATTGCAAAACAGATCTTGTTAATGTTAATTAAAGGCATATTCATTACTTTGCCCATCCTAGCTGAAAACTTCCTTGGGAGCTTTATGGAAAAGACACCATTTGATTTGTATTGGATGTTACATTTTTCCCCTGATTAATAATGTATGTCCAGAATATGCATAGATCCAGTCAGAAAGATTAGTCAATATAAAAATTATTGCATTTTCACCAGCACTGATAAGTTGAAATAATTAACTATTATTATTAATAATAATTATTACACTATCAAACACAGTACTTGTGATATAAAGTGATGAAAAACTAAACAGGCCCCAATGTTTTAATTGCTGGATTTTTTTTTCTTTGAAAAGAGAATTTCATTCCTGTTGTTAGATATCTGGACTGTGGTTCTAATGAGAATTTATTCATATTTTTGTAAGAGTTTTTTTCCTTTACATATATGATTTTACTTTACATATATGATTTTACTTTACATATATGATTTTCCTTTACATATAAGAGTTTTTTTCCTTTACATATATGATTTCACAATTTTAGATTACATTTTCCCCCACTGAGGCATGCCTTGATGTAGTTGGGGGGCTTGTGTGCTCTGAAGAAGATGAGATCTATGCCAGAGATTCAACCATACTGGACAAATCTCATCAGAGGAGCCAGACAAAGAGTGTCTCCTTCCCATAAAAAATATGACACACAATTTACTGAAATCAATATTGATTTGTTTGTTCACTTGAGTTAACAAGGACCATGCTAGATGTTGTTGGTGTTCATAAACATTTGGTGAAAAATGGGCTACAGGACTCCACAGTAGAAGGAAATGGCCATCCCCTCCAATATGCTTGCCAAGAAAACCCCATGGACAGTAACAAAAGGCTAGGATGCTGGAGACGAGCCCCACAGGTCGGAAGGAATTAGAAATAGCTCCTGAAAGAGAGAAATATCTGGGCCAAAGCTGAACAGATGCTCAGCTGTGGATGTGTCTGGGAGTGAAAGAAAAGTCCAATGCTGTAAAGCACAACATTGCATAGGAACCTGGAATGTAATATTTATGAATCAAGGTAAGCTGGATGTGGTCAAATATGAGACGGCAAGATTGAACATTGACATCTTGGGAATCAGTGAACTAAAATGGACAAGAATGGATAATTTAATTCAGACGACCATTACATCTATTACTGTAGATATGAATTCATAGAAGAAATAAAATAGCCAACCTAGTAAAAGAGTGAGAAAACCAGTACTAGGGTACAGTCTCAAAAATGACAGAATGATCTCCATTCAAATACAAGGGCAAACCATTAAAACATCACAGGAATCCAAGTCTATGCCCCAACCACTGATGCCAAAGAGACTGAAGTTGATTGGTTCTATGAGAGCCTACAACATCTTCTAGAGCTCAAACCAAAAAAAAGATGTCCTTTTCATTATAGGGGATTGGAATGCTAAAGCAGAAAGCCAGAAGATAACTGGAACAACAGGGAAGTTTGGTCTTGGAGTACAAAATAAAGCAGAGCAAAGGCTAACAAAATTTTGTCAAGAGAACATGCTGATCATAACAAATGCACTTTTCCAACAACCCAAGAGGCAACTCTACACATGGACATCACCAGATGGTCAACATCGAAATCAGATTGATTATATTCTTTGTAGCCAAAGATGGAGAAACTCTATACAGTCAGTAAAAACAAGGCCTGGAACTGATTGTGACTCAGATCATGAACTTCTTATTGCAAAATCTAGGCTTAAATTGAAGAAAATAGAGAAAACTGCTAGGTGTTTCAGGTTTGACCTCAATGATATCCCTTGTAAATATACAATGGAGGTGAGGAATTGATTTAAGGGATTAGATCTGGTAGACAGAGTGCCTGAAAAACTATGGAGAGAGGTGCATAACATTGTACAAGTGGTAGTTACTAAAACCATCCCCAAGAAAAATAAATGCAAGAAACCAAAGTGGCTGCCTGATGAGGCTTTACAAATAGCTGAGGAAAAAAGGAAAGCAAAAAGCAAGGGAGAAAAGGAAATGCACACCTAAGTGAATGCAGATTTCCAAAATATAGCAAGAAGAAATATAAAGGCCTTTTAAATGAACATGTGCAAAGAAATAAAGTAAAACAATAGACTGGGAAATACTAGAGAGCTCTTCAAGAAAATTGGAGGTATCAAGGGAATGTTCCATGCAAAGATAGGCATGGTAAAGGACAAAAATAGTAGGGACTTAACAGAATCAGAAGAGATTGAGAAGAGATGGCAAGAATACATGGAAGACATCTACAAGAAAGATTTAATTGTCCCTGATGACCACAGTGATGTGGTTATTGACCTAGAGTCAGAGATCATAGAGTGTGAAGTCAAGTGGACCTTAGTAAACATTACTAACAACAAAGCTAGCAGAGGTGATGGCATTCCAGCTGAATTATTTAGAATCCTAAAAGATGAAATATGCCAGCACATTTAGAATACTAAATAGTGGCCACAGGAATGGAAAAGGTCAGTTTACATTCCAGTGCTAAAGAATGTTCAAACTACCATACAACTGAGCTCATTTCACATATTAGCAAGGCTATGCTCAAAATACTACAAGTTAGACTTCAGCAGTATGCGAACTGAGAACTACCAGATGTATAAGAAGAATGAGAGGAACTAGAGATCAAATTGCCAACATTCGCTAGATCATGGAGAAAGCAAGGGAGTTCCAGAAAAGCATCTACTTCTGCTTCATGGACTATTCTAAAGCCTTTGTGTGGCTCACAACAAACTGTGACAAATTGTTAAAGAGATAGAAGTACCAGACCACCTTACCTGTCGGCTGAGAAACTTGTATGCTAGTTAAGAAGCAACCGTTAGAACTGGACATGGAACAATGGATTGATTCAAAATTGGGAAAGGAGTACAAGGCAATATATTGTCACCCTGCTTATATAACTTATAGACAGAGTAGATCATGTGAAATGCTAGACTGGATGAATCACCAGCCAGAGGACTGCTGGGAGAAATATCAACAACCTCAGATATGGAGATGATACTGCTCTAATGGCAGAAAGTAAAGAGGAATTAAAGAGCCTTTTGATGAGGGTGAAAGGGGAAAGTGCAAATGCTGGTTTGAAAGTCAACATTAAAAAAATAAGATCATGGCAACTGGTCTGATCAAATAGAAGGTAAAGAAATGGAAGCAGTGACAGATTTTACCTTGGGTATCAAGATCACTTGATAGTGATCAAATCACTGAAGATGGTGATTTCAGACATGAAATTAAAAGATGCTTGCTCATTAGGAGGAAAGCTATGGCAAACCAAGACAGCATATTAAAAAGCAGAGACATAATCTTGCCAACAAAGGTCTGTATAGTCAAAGCTGTGGTCTTCCCAGTGAAGGAAGTGTGGCTGTGAGAGTTGGACCATATGGAAGATTGAATGGCAATGAATTGATGCCTTTGAATTGTGGTGCTGGAAAAGACTCTTGAGAGTTCCTTGGATTGCATGGAGATCAATCCAGTCAATCCTACAGGAATTTTTTACTGTTCCACTGGAAGGACAGGTACTGAATACTTTGGCCACCTAATGTGAAGAGAGGACTTATTAGAAAAGACCATGATGTTTTTAAAGATTCAAGGCAAAAGAAGAATACGGCAGAAGATGAGATGGTTAGATAGCATTGTCAGTGTGATGGGCATGGAATTGGGAGGATTCCAGGAGTTAGTGCAGGACAGGGAGGCCAGGCATGATATGGCCCATGAGGTTGCAAAGAGTCAGACACAACTGCACAACTGAACAACAATAAGATCACATTTTATTATCCCTTTTATCATAAAATAGAACAGGTTGCCTTAGAATCTGATTTCATATGACCTGGCAGAATTATAATTTTATGCACTGTGATATATAATGAAAAATCGAGATTAAGAGTTTAATTTTTAAAAAATAATAATGAAATTAATTTTGGTATGAGTTACTGATACCCTTTGCTGGGTATCTTTGTCAATCTCAGGCTATCTACCAGAAGCCAGAGAGATTGAGGGTTCTGTACAGTATCTTAGCTCTTCCTAGCACTGCACTCTTCTTGGGAGAGACCTCTGATGTTCTTCCTGGGATCTATTGGAGCCACTCTCCCAGCTTAGAGTCACAGTCCTGAGTGCTATTATACCACTGGGAACATTTTGGCTTTTACTTTCCACATCCTCTCTAGTCCTCCTTCAGATTCTGGTATATTTCCAAGCTTGTCTTATTCCTTCTTCCTAATGTTCAGTTACTTGGCACCCATATGTCTATCACCACTATTGTCTTTTGGTCTTTGTCTACTATCTTGATATGTGGTTGATTGGCCTGTCTGTCTGTCTGGATCTGTAACAACTTTGCCTTCTTATTCTCAGTTTTAAATTTTTTATTATTTTTCAACAGAATAAAATAAAATCCAACATATAATAAAAAATGAGACAATAACAAAAAAGAATACGACAAATAGCAATAACAAAATATAAATACACCGACCCCCAAAAATAAAAAAATAAAAACCATACAAAAAACCCTCTTCCCCAGCACTCCCAGTCCAATTGTGATTGAATGTTTATCCATAAATAAATACAAAAGGAAAGAGAAAGAAAGTTTCCCTCTCTTAATCTAATCAAATTAATATGATAAAAACTATATATTACAATAAACTCTTTCTATCACTATATATCTATATTTTGATTACTGTAATTTATAATCTACACAATATTTCATCTAAACATACAAACTTGTCCCAAATTCATCTAGTTCCTTCTCAAAGATTCCTTTAATCTAATTCACCAGCAGAAAGATCCAGAATGGCTCACTTAGTCAGAAACTTTTTTAAATTGTCTTGTCTCAGAAGGATTATCAGTATAAACATATTTCAATCTTTTTCATCTCTTTCCTGTAGAAAGCCACATGTGGGATAAAACACAATAAGATCTCCAGTGACTGTGTCTAACACATAGCAAACATCCAGTTCACAGCACATCACACATCAAAACAGTCCTCAAGTATTGAATTAATAAATTCAAATGAGCATATCATCTGAATCCCATCTTATCCTCAGAAATCTTATTTCCATTTCCCTCAACAAAACTTATTATTTACTCACTCTTGTCAAATTCACATTTTTGCTCTATTTATTCTGCAATAAATCTTCTTAGAGACTGAACTATAATATCCCCAAATAAGTAACAAACTTCTACTGGATTCAAATTCACTCAATCACTTCTGTCTAAATCACAAATTATTCCATCGTTTTTTTCATCTATTTTTACTGTCACCACCTCCATCTGAAAAAAATCTATTTCTCCCATTAATCCAATTATACTAGACTAAATGCAAACTTTTTTTCTGGCAACTTTATTTCTTCAACTTTTAAATCCAAAATTCCATTTTTTCCCTTTATTTGCATGGGTTTAAACTCAAACTTAGACTCATTTTATAATTTTCAGCTTCTTACTTCAGTTCCATTTTTTTAATATTCCATCTATTTTTCCCTCTAAAAATAATTCCATTTTTAAAGTATTTTTTCTCAAACATTGTTGGGATTAGTTTGGTTCAGGCTCCTGAAGAGTGACTAGGCCAGTGGCCGGCACTTGAACCAGGAACCTAG
>JANHZU010002835.1:150180-168219 GCA_032468055.1 Acrochordus granulatus | reverse complement strand
AGTGGACCCTGCTGTCTGTAGCTGCTACATTGCCGATTCCTGATATATAGACATCATGGATAATAGCCTCTATGAGCTTCCTTCTCATCAATTTGTCCAATTCTGTTTCGAACTCTGTTAAGTTGCTAGCCTATTCTATACTTTGGAAATGCATTGTGTAGAGTTCATCTTGTCTGTCCCTTTTAGTTTTACTGGATGGCACTCTTCTGCCCAGATCTTAATTTTATGTAAGAGTTAGAGAATATGTAATTAAATCTTGGAAATGTTTTAGGAGAAAAGTGGAATGAGAATCAATATTATGTGTCTTAACCAGGTGTTTGGTTCAAGCAGAAATGGTCCACTGGACATCTTGCAAGCATGCCCAGGTCTATACGAGCAAGTTAAGGTTCTTCATTTTGTTCTGGTCACTTTCTAACAAATGTAAGCCAAGATTAAATGCTCAATTCATGCATCCATTCAGTTCTTACTATAAATGCTTTCTGGCAACTTGTCCAACTGCATTCCTGGCCAGCTCTTTCAACATGTGTGGGTGCCTTAGAGATGAGGATAAAATCCAGGTTGGTTATTTATCTGCCCTGACCTCAAAACCTTTCTCCTGCAAGGCTATCCAAGATGCTCTCAGCCCATTGTCCTGCTGATACTTTTATAGAGACAAAGATCTACAAACAAACCCTGTGAAAAGTATTTGGATCTGCTGAAAGTGACACAAGAATGATCACCTCCTTCAAGATAAGGCCAAATGCCACAAACAAGGAAAATGAAATGTTTGTTCTGTTAAGCACTTGGAGTCACTAGTATTTACAAACATCTCCTGAGCTGAACTTAGCATAATACCAAGCTACTAAATGTGTGCATGTTTGTGTACGGGTGTGTTTCTGCGCTGGAAAAAAATGCACTTCGTAACAATCAGTGGGGTTGATAACAGGTTATGGCCAAACTAAAGCTATAAAAACTGTAAATGGTTTTCTGTTTGGTCATGTAAGTTAGAAAAGATGGGAAAAGTTTTTCCAAAGGTGGAGCCTCTCAATCTTTGTAGAAGTTTCTAAGATGTAGCAAGTGTGAAAAGCCATCAGGCGGCCTCTGAGAAAAATTCCTTATTCAGAATTTCAGTTTGCTTCATATTGAATGACACATTCAGATTGACAGGTAAAGGATGCAGTGGGCTAAGAGAAGGTGGAGGAAGAAGTCTGGCTAGATTTGCATGTCAGGCTCCAGTCAGATGTGTATGAATTTTGCACATCCTCAGTTTTGCAAATCCGGTTGTGGTTTATTCTGTAAACTAAGCGTCTGGTCCCAATTGTGGTTGTAAGTCGGTAACTACCTGCACAGCAGTTTCCTGCCTGAAGGGATCTGACCCTTTCTTATTCTATTATATATAGCTAAGGAAGTCAGTTACTTACTGAAGGTCACGTGGTGAAACTGAGTGACTCTCATTCTCAGTGACAATCCTGCCTCTTTGAACACTAGCTGTGGATTGCGTTTTTCCACATTTGGGTAGGTCTGTTTTCTCTTTATGGAACTGAACCCTGTCATACAGATTGTCTCACAATCTGGAGAAGTGGCTTACTCGTAAAGTGAGTATCCAAATAGGTACAGCATACCACAAAACATTTATTAACTAAAAACCATTCGGTTACGTAGTTTATTCTTAGCTTTTTCATGCTCCAGACTCCTCCACATTTCATCATTCCCCTGGACCATGGTGTATATGACCATTCTCAGGGGGGTTGGTTGGAGGGTAAATCTTGGAAGGCTTCCTATCGTACCTCTACCTGAACGGCCAGATCAACATGCTCTGGAAGTACAGTGGGACACACTGAAATTTTGGGGAATGTTCTGTTCCCGGCCGAAAACAATCTGCACATCCCTGCTCGTTCGCATAACAGGCAAGTGAGCATTTCCAATAGCTTTATCGACACTTTGTCCAGCAGACTTTCCAGGATGGAAAAATGGCTTTGAGCCAAACACCTGCACAGTTCTTCCCTTGCTCCGGCGGGCGGTGTCCACTGGCTGAAAATCCTAACGTGATCTGCTACGCTGGAGAACGCAAAGCTTTGGGATCCGCTTACTCTGCTACGAAAGCCACACTGGAAATCTATACAAATTGGGTTGCTTGCCCCTCTGGATGCGTAACGATTTGCAAAAAGTCTCCTTTGCTGTGCATTAACTTTACAAATGCCCCATGACCGCAAATCAGATTGTGTTACATCTTAGCAGCAGGACGGTCGGTCGGTCGCTGCACAGAAAAACCGTCTCAGTCCTCAGCGCATTTCAAGGGGTGCTGAGCAATCCAACGGCTCATTTTGTGCCCTGAGGGCTTCCGCCAGCGTGTTTGCTGATATGTCATATGTGCTTGAAATTCTGGCAGAAAACGTATCAGACTACTGGACTGCTTCAGCTGTCGGGAGGCAGCTCTACAGGCATGCAGCGAAAATTGCGAGGGCTTTTTTTGTTGTTGTTTTTACCTTCCTTGCATCGAGCAGTTTTCCTGGTTCATCAGGCAGGGGGCTTGCTTCCGTTCCCACTTCTGCTAAATTGGCAAGGGGGCTTCTGGGCTAAGGAGCAGAAAGGAAGGGATCCCACGCAACACAAGCTGCTGCTGATGGCCATATTTAACATTTCTTCGGGTAGGTTAGCGAAGGCTAAAAGAAGGAAGGCTTAAAGTGGATTGAGGAGAGGCCGAGGATGCAGAAGGACCGGCCCAGCATTTTTAGGGATGGGGTGCTGGAGAAGGTACCTAGCACTGAAATTTTATTTACTTGGGTTTTTTAAACTCTTAATTTAGGGTTCACACTGTACTTTTCCCATGTCCTCCTTTCAAAATGGCGAGAAACTATGCTGCCTGTGTTGATTTCTTTTAATCACCTATTTATATTCTACTTTTTTGTTATCCTATGTAAAAAAAAACAGAGTCGTGTGCCAGTTAAAGTAAAGGCAAAAGGTATATTAAGATCCAGCTGATAGAATTACTATCTCGGTAGTTCTCGACTTAATGACTATAATGGGCCTGCCCATTTTTTGTGGTGATCGTTAAACAAATCGTCGTGGTTGTTAAATGAACTCACAGCCGTTGAGCGAACTTCTTGTTTGCTATAAGGTGTTTTTGTAAATGTAGTAGATCGTAGGCATGTGATTGATGGATGCTGCAAACAGTTATAAATGTGGGCCAGTTGCCAAGTGCTCGAAATGAGTGTGTGTGTGGGGAAGGGCATCCATCAGAACTTAGGAATTAGTTTGTAGTTTTGGGGGCTCCTTGTAACTCGGAATGGTTGCTAAACAGTCGGTCGTAAGCTGAGAACTACCTGTACATGAAAAACCCTCAGTGTAAATGTAATTATTAAAGAAGAGAGGGAGGAACACTGATATTTATACCCAGCACTTCTTCCATGGATGGCCTGGGTGAAGGGCTGGGGTCCTCTAAGAATGGGCACTTCCTGAGTTTGGCAGATTTTGCAACATTCGGTAGAGCACCTGGAAAGAGCTCTGGAGATGAAGACAAGAAGACCAAAGGTTACATCACGTTATCAGTTGAATTCATTCCTGATATAAATCTGTTCCTGATTTAAAGAAATGTCAGTTAGCTTTTCAAGTCAAATTAAAAAACCAGGATCTGGGTCACGGCTCCACAGCTTGGGCAGTGCCATAGACAGTGTCTATGACTCTGATGGATGCATTAAAATCTGGTGGCGACATGAGGCTGAGCTTCAAGTGTTCTTCCCAAGGCTTGGATGCAACGACACCACGCTGTTCTTGACCTGAGCAGAGGACTGTCACTTATTAAATACGGATGGTCCTCAACTTATGAGCACAGTAAGTCGAGGAGTGCCTGTAAGAGCAATTTGATACTGGAACCAATTGAAAAAGATAAGAATGTCTGTTACTAAGCAAGGCAGTTGTTACGTGAGTTGCACCCAATTGTATGAACTTTTCGCCATGGTTGATTAAGTGAATCACTGCAGTTGTTAAATGAACCCATGCAGACATTAAGTGAATCCGACTCCCCCATTGACTTTACTTGTCGGAAGCCAGCTGGGAAGGTTGCAAATGGCGATCGCATGACCCTGAGGTGCTGCAACGGTTGTAAATACCACGTATTTACAGCCGCTAAACAAATGGCTGCAAGTCAAGGACTACCTGTGCATCTGACCGAATCCCTGAGTTCTCATGGAGATGCTAAAGGACTAGCCGAGCAGGTAAAGCGGCAGCGTTTGAAAATCTAAAAGCCGCTCAACGAACGGCCGCCAGGCAAAGACTGCCCACCGGACAGCGCACTGCACCCCGGAATTTTCACAGAGATGCTAAAGCCGTCGCTGAGGTGCCTCACTTGGCACATCAAACGGCACGAGACTGAAAATCTTCCGCCACCTTTTCTGGGTTTCGGTGCCTCGCCGTGCTCGGAGCCTCCCTGTCTTTTAGCTGCGTCTGAGCTGTTGCTCCTGATGAAAGACTCGCAGGCATCACGTTGGGTCCGCATGAGGGATTTAAAGGCGGCGAGGTCAAAGAGGCGCTCCCGGTGGGGGGAAGAGGCCTTTAAATCAAGAGGGGGAGAGGCAAGGGGCCGAGCGCGTCTCGAAGGTGGAGCGGAGGGACGCGAGCAGAGCGGCCCTTTGTTGGTGTTCCCGGCGGATGATGGGCGATGGTTCAAAGGTTCCTCTCTTTCTGCCTTTTCCTCCCCATTCCTTCTTTTTGTGCACTTCAGAAAAGGGAAGGAGAGGAGTTTGGCTTGTAGCAATTAGCAAGCTGCCTGACCTCGGCCTCCCTCTCCTTTTTCTGGTGCAGAATTAATGGATTTTCTCCTACTTCCCCATCAAATGGTGGGTTCAGCCTCAGGTAAACGGTCCAAGCGTCCTCCACTTAACATCAGGGATCCGTTGCAGATGGCGTCTTGCGGTCATGGCGGTGGATGGAATGGATCCTTTCCAGAAGTTGCCAAATGGTTTTGCTGGCACAAATTGGCGAATTAATGCCGAACTGGAATGCCTGTCACGGGCAGTTCGAAAAGGCCACGAATACTTTTTGGCCCAGAGGAAGCAGGCCAAGTGGCCAGATGCGCAACCGTCTCGCCGGCGACTGTGCTGCTGTAACACTAATTTCCTTGCGTCGAGCAGCTTAGGACTAGAATCGCTCTTACTACGATCAAGGGCTGTTTTTCTCCCCAGGCTTTGAACGTGAAGATTAAGAGCGGTAGTCCAGGAAAGGCATGGCTGCAATGACATTTATGGATCCATGATTGAATTCTGTTTCAATGGAAAAATAAAGCAGGGTTGATGGCACCCCTGCCTGGGGAGAGACTTTGATAAGAGGCCGTTGGGCACGCTGTTGAGGATAAGGTCTCCTTGATGCTGCCATCGTTTGGCCCCACTCCTGCATTTCCACTGCCCTACCTGCTGCATTTTTCTTTCAATACGAACACAGGCACCGATATTCGGAAGCGCTCTCATTCGTGGAGTTGGCACTGATGTGGAGAGCCATTCCTGAGCTCATGGTTCCTCGGCAGCTTCCCAACCATGCTGACTCCCCGCCTCAATGTGCCTCCATCAGGAGGAAGTCTCAAGAAGGCCACAGCGTTTGTCACACCAAATTGGCTCTCATCCTGCACTTCAAGACAACGGAAAAGGATTTTCCGCCCCTTGGTGTACGACAGCCATCTTCGTACCCCTCGAGCCTTCCCTCGTGAAGACCGAGCATCCTCACTTCCCTCAATTTCTCCTCATCGGATTCCACTTCCAGTCCCACGATCATTCCCGTTGCCCTCCTCTGGAGCAGTCCCATTTATCTGCATCCCTCTTGAACGGAGGCCCAGACCTGGTCCCTGCATAATCACGCTAGTTCCAGGAGAAGAGCCAAGAGAGGCTTCCTTGAGCAACCCGTAACGCAAGAAAGGCATTTTGCTTCTAATTCGCGCTTCAGTTCCGGGCCTCCTTTCCCCAAATCTCTGAGGAACAAACGCTTCCAAAGACGAGACTGGGGTGGAGAGCATCGCTCTTAGAGGTGCTCTGGACACAAAAAATATGCCCCCAGCTCTCGAAACAGACTGACAGCTCCGTTGAGGGTCAAGCCACAGCATGGGCAGCATCTCAGAACATTAGTCAGCTACCTCTAAACTGGAATTATTTATTGATTTTTGTGTCACTTCTCAGTCCATTACCCAGACAGGATGCCTTTCTGTAATTTGGAAAAGGAGGCAGCTGCTAGATAAACAAACCAGGGACGTATTTCTTGCCAGGCTATAGTTTCCTGGTTCTCAACCCGGAGCTGTGCCAGGAGCTGAAACGGGGAGAAGAAAGGAGGGTTGTCGCCTAATCCTCCGAGGCACCTCTTGAGAAGTTGTTCTCTCTGCCACCCTGGAGGCCGAAATGAATTTCCCACCCCAAGCTGGGCAAGGCTGAAAACTTCTTGACAGGCACCTCCAATGGCTTTCCTCCACGGGGGGAGTTCGGTTGCTCCTTGAAGAAATCCGGAGAGCCCTGTATTTATGGATAATTTTAGCAACCAGCGGGCTTCGTGTCTGTCAGGCTTGCGGGTCTGGCATGTTGGTGGTGGGGAACTGCCTGAAAAATAACAATCCAACCCTCCAGTCAACATATAGCTTCTCTTTTTCTTTCATCTGCAAGCAAACATGTTTGGCAAGCAGTGGCTGCCTAGGAGGGACTTTTATCTGAGCCTTGTAATCTGGCTGGCTTCATTGCTCAGGAGTGATGGTCTGCCCTTTGGTGGAGACTGATGGCTTCGTTCCTCCTTAGGCCTTTCCAGTTATGGGGACAACCCCCCCCATAAAGTACACCCCCTCCAGGGAGGGAAATCACGAGATTGTCATTAGTGGGTCCTGTCTCCCTCTGACTGGGTGACCTCAGCCATATAGAGAAGAGGAAGATAAAGGTTTTGTCTAGGTTGGAGCTATTGAAACCTAGGAAACCAGTGATATCTTAAGAGGAGAAATTAAGTCATTTTCTAAGTAATGGCAGTCATTTACCATGACTCTTTGGATTTTTTTCTTGGTTGTGGTGGGAAGTTAAATGGAATGGCATTTCTTTTAATTTTGGCAATGGGAAAAGATTGGATTCTGTTCAAAGGGGAGATCAGGTTGCACAAGAAAAAATCTTTTTTGCAGGCGCAAAATGAAAAGGAGGAGGAGGAAAACGATCTTTTGTGTGAATTTTGATTTCTGGGGGTTTTCTGTACTGGAGATTTGCAATGCAAATCTGTCTGTTTGTCTCAGGATTTGTTTGTTTAAAAATAAACCTGTAGAAATAAAATGCAGGTTCTTCACATGCAGATTGTTTCGAATTCAACTTTCATAGCAAGGTAGAAAAAAATCCCCAAATATGAAAGGTGATATCTTGGAAATAACTGACATTTGGGGAGTTTAAAATCCATTTTCAAATGTAAGGGGGGAAAAGAGGTTTGTTCCAAGGACACAAATAGTTCACTCACCCAGGCTAGCTCTGGCTTTGTGGCTTTTAGCAAGTCTCACATTCAGGGTGAAGGAAGATTCTGTGCCATGGTGGAGAAGTTGGAAAAGAGTACACAGCAGTTTGGTCAGAAGCTGGGAGTTATATTCTTCTTTTCTTCATCTTTCACACTGCCGAGAAGGATAATCAAGTCTTTTAGTGATAGAAAATCCTCCCCAATTTTCTTCTGTGGAAGCTCAGTGGGGAAGGGCAATATGGAATTTTGTAGGTGTTTTAAAAAAAAACATACGTGCATAAAGCTGTTGGGTCATGGGTTTGGATAGCTGCAAATAATGGCTTGTTTTAAAAGAACTTTATTGTGGGAGAAGGAAGGGCAGAGCCAGGAATTAAGAGGTGGATCAGCCTGGAGTTGCTATGCATGCAAACGCCAAAGGTCCAACCCCTCGTGAAGACCATTAGCTTCACCTAGGAAGTGCAGTACTTGGTGGGCAGTTGGAGAAATTCTTGTGACCTGAGGCTTCAATAAACCTGTTGATTTGAACTGCACAGACTGAGCCTGTTCCTTTGAGCCTTACATTAATTCTCCAACTCCTCGCCAAGCACCTGCACTCCGCAGATAAGGCTAACGGTCTTCACAAGGAGTTGGACCTTTGGCATTTGCGCGTGTGTAGTGACTCCAGGCTGACCCTCCTCTTAACCCCTGGCTCCATCCTTCCTTCTCCCACATCTACTTTGGAATTTCACGGTACATGGAAAGCTGGGGAGAAAACCAGAACAAACCCTTCTCCCTGACAAACAATTAGGAAGACGTACAGATAATCCTTGACTTATGACCAGTCACTTAGTGACTGTTCAAAGTTATGATGGACTTCCCAAGGGGTACTTAGAACCAGGTTCTGAAATTCTGACTTCTGCCCCTTCCGTGGTCACATGACTGTATTTACAGCCATTTGCAGCATCCTGCAGTCACGGGACCACGTTCTATGATGTTTCTGCTGAAAATCAGCATTTACTTCCAGCTTTCTGCAAAATCAGCCCAAAGTGAACTATTGGCTTACTTAATGACTGCAGCATTTGCTTAACAACCACCGCAAAAAAAAAAAGGTCATAGAACTGGGTTGTTCAAGGGGTTGGCCCACTTTACAAATGTCACAAAACCTGACCATTCACGGTTGCAAATTAGCTAAGTGTGCACATTGCACTGAGCTGTGGTTTATGTTAAAAGCAGACAGTATGAAAACCCCCAGATCATGCTCAGTCATAATTTACAAACCATAATAGTGGGGTTCCTACAGCACACGAAACTAAAAATAGCAAATCCCCTTTTGCCCTCATGCAATCTACAGGCCGGGCCACGAAGTATGCTCACATCTCGGCGCAAGGCAAGTTTTTAAATCCGGTCTGTTCAACGAATCATAATAACCTGCTTTATTCCGAATGCTATGGTGGCATGGTGGATTCACAAACCCTGCTAAGCCAGAACCAAGGCGCAGTGTGGTTTCGTGAGATCCGTGAGTAGTTCTGGAGGGAAGATGCTTTGCAGGCAACCAAAAGAACCTTTTGGAAAGCAAGCCATTTCTGGGCGCTTTGTGCTTTCAGATAACCCTGAGTGACCGCCGCGGTGTGCATTCTGCCGTAGCGTCACCACACGAGCTTCTCAGAAGCGCGAGGCCATCTTTGAATCGGGATGGAGATTGATATTCGATGCCTTTAAAGACGGCCCAAAGGTCTGCCTCATCTTGGCTTTCCTACCTTCTCCCAGTCTTTTCAGATGGCAGCGGGGGTAGAAAAGGAAAGAATTAACGCTTTTGTCCTTTCAGGCATAGGCAGAACACCTGTTTTGCACATAAAAACACAAGCAACAATAAGGATGAAGCAACTGGCAAAGCCTGCTTCGCAACCACCACCACCACCACCAAAAACTTGACAGTTTTTCTGGGCTGATTTTGAGCACATTTTCACAGACACTTCATCTGACTTTTGATGTCTCTACTGATTGTATTTTATTTTTGCTTCGAGCACAAATCAACTACTTCTGCTGAAAGAAGGTTTAGACTGGAAAAGCATCCTTCAGACAGGTACAGGAGCCCGTGAACAATTTTTAAACGAGAACTTAAAAAAAGGAGCTGATCTGTCCCCATAAACTTTTTAAACAGAAGTCTTAAGAACTTGTGCTAAGCGGGTGCGCTTGTATATGTGCGTACAGTATATGTCCACTTATAAATACGTCTGGAGATATTAATTTTGTTATTCTGTTCAGCGCATTTTGGTTATGTTGAGGAGATCTTTCAAATGATGCTTTGTAATAAACTTACCTCAAGTCAGACTTTTTTAAAAACAAAGGCAGTCCTTGACTGGCAGACAGATGACCTTGTTTTTGAGGATACTACTGAAACAGGGTATTTTTCCCTGTCTTGCATATTTCTTTTTTAACACTGTGCCTGCCTAAGATCTCAGGTCAGCCTGGAATGGGTAGTGAGTTTGGTCTTGAGCAAAGCAGCTAAATTATTTCCTCTGAACACAGAGGCTAGCTGCTTTGGGGATCTGATTCTCTGCTGTCTTTGGCCCTTCTTCCGGAAGGATTTGAAGCATATTTTAGTCCCACTGATGTCCATGAGATAGATTTACATATTTTCTTCTACAGTAAGGCTATCTTTTCAAATCTGTTGTCTCTGAGAGATGGTGGAATCCCAAATCCCAGCACTCCAGCAAGAGTTAGCACAACTCTTTGGGCCTTTTTCCATCTGGAGGACAGCAGCTTGGGAAAGGTTGCAGTAGGACGAAGCAATTTGCTTGGATGGTACCATGAAAAATGAGAATAAAGACATGTAGGGACTAGTATCTAGATGATTCTAGTCTGAAACCTAGACTAGAATAGTCTAATATGTTAGTGGAACTCTTGTATAGGTGAGATCTGGTATGTCAAAAAGATCCAGAAGAGATTTAAATTTGTATCCTCACTACCAACTTCTTGCCTTCCTAATCATTTGCTGGAACATGGTTTGTAGCTGGTCCTTCTCTTCCTGAATGGTCTAGAAACAAAGCTTTCTCTCCACCGTACAAATATTCTCCAGAAACTCTGGGTCTGCTGAACTACTTGCTTTTGAAATCCTAAAAGTGAGCTGAAAGTGGTTCAAAATATGATTATCATTGATAGAAGGAACTTTAAACACATTAAAAGGGGGACTGCAGTAGATTTCTGAATCATTTTCCATTGTACTAGGACTGTTCATGCTTCAAGTCTCATTTTTTAGCTCTCTCTCTATGAATTCAGATTAGCTATAGTATATTATATAGTACAGGTAATCCTCAACTTATGACCATAATTGAGCCTACAATTTTGGATTTAAGTCATGATGGTTGTAGGTTACTCCATTTTTACAACCTTTTTGCAGTGATGATTAAGTGAATGTGGTGGTCATAAATCAAATGCCATAGTTGTTAAGCAAACTTATTGTTCACTATGGGACATTTTTTGCTGAAAATCAGAGGTAAACACGTATTCCTGACAAAAAGGTTGGATATCACAGTCACATGACCCAGGGCATTGCAAAAAAAGAATAAATGCAGGCCAGGTGGCAAGCACCCAAAGTATGGTCACATATCTGCAAGCGGGGATGGGGTTGGAACTTTAAATCCAGGTCATAAGTGGCTTTTTCAGGGTTTGTTTTAACCAGTCACTTAGCAATCATTCAAAGTTACAAGTTGAGGACTATCTGTACAGTGGTAGGGAATCTCCAGACTTTAATGAACTATAGTTCCCAGCACCATTGCCACTTAGCTTGGTCTGCTCCAAGTTGCAATTCAGCACATCTGGAAGGGTTAGTCTTCCTACTTTTCAGAAGGAATTTGATTTGTACAAATCATTCTTGGTGCTAATTTGACCAAACAATACTTTGGAATGTCAGGCAGGCATATGGTTAGTGAACTGTTATCCACACTGTCCTGTTTAGTGTCCCAAATTATTTGATAAGACATCTGCACCCAATTACAACGGAATACCAGTGATGGTATTAAATTTTCCCCTCTAATTGAGAAGTACATCGAAGATAGCTGGGTTGGTTTGTTTGTTTGTTTTTTTGCATGGTTATAAATGTAGGCTAGGACGTGCACAACACAGAAAAGTACTGCTCTATAGCTATATTTAAAGAAGAAGAAGCCATGGAGTATCTAAAACTTAAATGAGGTGTCTGCAAGACAGATGGGTAGAGGCATTAAACTTTTTCAAATACTTCAAACAGACATCTTTGGCTTTTGGATCCCATGCTGTTATATCGAGGGAGCTATGCATGGAAAACAAATGTATCCGTTTTCATCTAACCCTGCAGGTCTCATTGCTGTGGGCTGTTCTCCATTCGCCCCAGCTGCCTTGCGGATGCCATGTTCTCCAAGTGAGAAGATTGCCTCAGGCATCCATGTGCTGTGTCGAACTGACGCTGAACTGTCTTGCATCTCACTGTTTGCTCTGATTCCAGATGCTTCTTGCTCTTCTCTCCTGTGGTTCTTAACAAGGTAGAAATGTTCCTAGGCTTGAAGTGCACCTCATACAGATTCTATAATGTGTTGTGGGACCTTGTCAGATTTCTGGTTGCGACGCATCCTTCTCTCTTCTCATGGCGGAAAAGCCGCTAATAAAATCCATCTGACCTTTTTTGGGCTCCTTCCTGCATGTGCTAGTAATTAGATTCAAATACAAGGCCTGGATGGTATACCCTTTGTTTTCCCTTGATGGTTAAGGGCTGTTTTACAGGCACAGGGCAGTGGAAGATTTCACTTCCAAACATGATATTGAGTTGCTTCTTAAGTATGCAACAGAGTCAACATTCTGCTGTTCGGGCTGATTGCCTCCTCTGCCTTTAACTGAAAAGCCAGACATTTAATTTACCCCTGACAAGCTGCACCAGTGTTGGGCAATGTCTGCCTCATTGAAGCAATATTTTCAATTATTTGTCCCAGCTGTGGCCTATGTGTGGCAGGTGGGGAGAGAGAACACACAGTGGGACCATGTTTATTGGCCCAAGCATAGAGCACCAGTCCATGCCAACTGGATGACACTTTTGGTGGGGCATTTAACTTCTCCTTTCCAAAGCTGGCAGGGCTTCTAAGGTAAGCATGGAGAGGCTTTCCCTTTGTTGTAGATGAGCTGCTGGATTTTTCTTTTAGGTAGTCATTATTCCAGGCAAATTAGTGAGCTGTGACTCAGCAGAATAAAGCCTGCAGGGCCGAAGTGGAGAACTACATCGAGACATATGAGTTTGCAGAGCCTACAGCCTATTGAGCATCTTGACACATCTTCCAATTGCTGTTCCATCATCAAGACAATGATGGAAGAGGTCTGCATGGTCCAACTCTGTCCCATGAGATGGAAGATGGCTGGTGCTAAATGATTTGTCTTCTGCTGTATCTTTTTGTTAGCAGTCCTGCTCTGGGGCTTCCATTGCTGCAGCCTATCTCACCTTGGGAGACAATTCCACAGTCTAATGCTCTTTGTTGTCAAGAATTTTTCACTTACATTCAGCATAATTTTCCCATTTCCTAAGTGATGCTTTATGTCACTGTCTCTTCTTCCCATTTCATGTGTCTCCAAATCTGTCTCACTGTCCTGGCAGGTTCATCTTTTTATATTGTTTTTCCTTTTCTCCCCTCTTTCAGAATCAGCCTTCTGCAATCCATACTACTTTTGCAATCTGAGACATTTTCCTCTGTGCTATTAATACTTCCACCGCCACTATTTTTTCTCCAGTAATATTGGACATGTTTTGAAATAGTCATGTTAACATAATGTGTTTGCTTCCTGAACCTGAGGTTGAGAAAAGTGGCTGCTTAAAAGGAGAGGAGCAATTTTTTTCCAGGATGGAGTTCACAGGTGATCTTATAAGGTAGCAATAGTTTCAAGAGATCCGTTTTAGAATGCAAATTCCAGGAAAAAGAAGTTGCACAATTCTGCCTGTCTTGATAATGTCCAGGCAAAATTATATAAGATGCAATTACAATTTCTCCTAATTCTTCTCTGTTCCCATTAGGCTTTTGAGGCATCAGGCTTCTTCCACACCTCCATCAAATGAGCATTCCTTTATACATTACTGAGAATATTTTGGTTGTAGTCTCTTCTCCTCTCCATGGTTGTCTCCATAAAGCTGTGAGGAATGTCAGTATCTCCTGCCCATAGAGTTATTTGCACACTGTTGAGTAAAAACTGCCTTGCTAGAAGATTAACCATATGATCAGAAAAGCGTAATTAATTAATGTTACTCTGAGTTGAGTTGTAGAGATACAGCTAGTGTTGTGTCAACTGCTCTACTTCAAATAATGTAAATACAGCCTATATAGATAGCATAGTCAGTGTGATGGGTGTGGGCTTGGGAAGACTCCGGGAGGCAGTGCAAGACAGGGGGGCCTGGCGTAATGCAGTCCATGTGAAGAGTCGGACATGACTGCGCGACTGAACAACAACAACAACAAGCCTATGTATTTGGTCTTTTTTTTTTTGAAAAAAACACCATATTCTGTAACAAAAAAAAATCTCCCCCTTCCACTTTCTACAAAGGGAAGTGTTAGAACAGGGATGGGCAGTCCATGGACCACATGAAGCCATGCCACTTTTATGTTTCCTTTAATGGCCTCCAGAACCTCCTGAAATTGTGCTTTGAATCTTGATTGCAAACTGCTGAAAAACAGAGATGCAATAACAAAACTAAGTAGATATGACTTTGGAAAGATTTAACAAACATACTTTAAAAAAAAGCAACTCCTCCTAAATATATTCTAATAATTATGGTCCCATTGTTCTTTGTGACCTCATCATATCGTTGTCCTATCTATTCTGGGCTTGGATGTCCCCCCACAATTGCTTGACTCTACCCTAAAGGATAGGTTGCTGTGCAGTGATAGCATAATCTTCGCAGGTATAAGAAGGGTTTTGTTCATACAGCATCACTATCAGATAAAGTTAATCCCTGGGAACTCTTAAGAACTTACAGAGGACAAGACTTTCACTGACCTATCAGTCACGATGGCTGTATATGAAGTTCTGATTCAGAAGCAATGGAATGGTCCAGCTGCAATCATGCTCTGCTCCCAGATTTCCCTTTAGATTCTGGTTGCTACAATAGGAATGGAGTGCCAAAGATGGGTAGGCTTTGGCTGTGATTCAGCCTAGTGAATCCCTAATCTATGAGTCTTCTGAGTGCCTTGTTTCTCCAACAGACCTTCAAGCTCTGGAGCAACCATTATCTAAGCAATTAGTTTAATGAGCTCACTGATGCCATTTCCAGAACATTTAGTGAAAACCAAGGATTGATTTGGCAAAAGCCCTTAGAGGCTTAGAAGAAATAAGCCAGAACCAGCTTTGCAAAGATGTGTCTGTTCTGTTCTTCCTTCTTTGGTATCCAGGTCAGTCGGCTCCCAGAGGATCAAAGCAACTGGACGGATGTCAGTTACCATCATCTTTGCAGGCAGCACAAGCTTGATAAATTAGATTAGTTAGGAAAGGAAAGAAGGCGCATTAGATTGTCTTTGCATAGCTCCAAATTGCAGATAGGGGCACAGTCCTAAAGTAAATCCCACTGATTTCCTCCAGCATCCAGTCCTCAAAGAATGTATTTACCTGAGAGGAAGAGCTGTGCTATGTTATACAGAACCTTACTTTTGAGTGGATATATGCAGATTTGGCAAAAGCACTGTGGTTTAGCAATCATGCTTAAAAAGAATCTGAAAATAAAATTTCAGAACAGGGGGATGGTTGCCGAATTTATCACTTCATCTTCCTAAGCTACAGAATCCTTGGATTCTTAGGAGAAAGCCATAAGCTTTGACTTTTATAAACAAAGTTTGTGTCTATCTGTCCAAACGTGTGTTTTTCGCAACACAGCAGTTGCAGACTCAGTGGTTTCTCCTAAGTTTGGTTATCTTAAATGTCAGTTTGTTGTGGATTAGGCCTCACGTGTGAACCCAGACTAT
The DNA here is from genome assembly GCA_032468055.1 of Acrochordus granulatus. Taxonomy (NCBI): domain Eukaryota; kingdom Metazoa; phylum Chordata; class Lepidosauria; order Squamata; family Acrochordidae; genus Acrochordus; species Acrochordus granulatus. The sequence continues at coordinate 152,848 of JANHZU010002835.1, read as the reverse complement.
CTGGTTTCTTTATGGTGCGGTGCATCAGGAGAACCCAGAAAATTGATTAATTCAGTAACTAAGCCAAGCATATTATCTGAAACCAGCCTTGTGGCGCAGTTTAGGATTTTTTGCATAACTGGCTTGCTGAATGATGTGAACTGATTCTCCCTCCCCATCCTTGATGTCTGCTGGTTCTAAGCTCATCGTGTGGGCTGGTTTTAGAAAAATATTTTAGCTACATGTGGCACAAAGCATTGGGATAAAGAAGTAGGGTAAATATTCACAGAGTGCCAGTTGGATCTTCCCAGGATCCCAGCCTTTATTGCCAGTCAATCCAACAGGTACTTTGCCTCCCCTGTGGCATACTTAACCAAACTCAAAGTCCCTAAACACCAGAGAGCTTTTAGATTCATGCCCTGCCTTTCGCTGTCTTTGAAGGCTGATACAGGAAGATTGCTTATGCGGAGAGATAATGTCCCTGTGACTCTGGACACACAAACACCAGAGAGCTTGTGCTTCTCCAGTGCCTCCGTTATGGAGATATTGGTACTATGGAGATATTTGTACCAGCCTTATCTCACTGTTAACTGCATAAACACCCAGGGCTCACAGGACCATTCTACACTTCCCTGCTGCTTTCAGACATCAACCATGCTGCAACATGCAGCATTGCCAAGTTCTGCGCAACATGCTTAACATTTGTCTGATGATGACCTGGGCCATAAATTAGACTTAATGAGCATCTAGTTTGCCATACTAGAGTGCTCTGAAATTTTACAGATATTGTCTTCCATTTTCTAGCCTTTACGCTCCCCTATACCTATCTCTTGTTCCTACTCTTCTCTTTAGATTCTTGTTTTTTATACATACTTTCTGATTTAATACATATCTTTTTATACCTTCTACTTTTCATAATATTTATTTTTTAGACTCCAATGTATCTTCTATGCTTTTTCATTGATTGCATTCCATCCTTCTTATGCTGGTCTATGACTGTAATAAATATTTGATTTGGAATAAATATTGCTTTGGAGCAAAAAAGAAGAATACAGGTAGTCCTTGACTTAAGACCATAATTGAGCCAAGAATTGTGGTTGTAAGTAGTGGTGTTTTTAAGTGGGTCACCATGTGACCATGCCTGATTTTGCAACCTTTTTTGCAGCAGTTGTTTAGCAGACAGGGTGGTCATTAATCAAATGTAATGGTTGTTAAGCAAACCCATTGATTTCTTGCTTTGTTCCATGTTACTTAAGGAATTCTGTCCATTCTGGCTCCCAAATTATCTGAAAACTGCACTATACTAAGCAGTTAAGTATATTTACCTCTTCCTGGACACATAGCATCCTAAATCAAATTAATGCAGCAAAAAAATTCCCAGTTTGGTCTCCATCAAATTAACAAGATTGGTTTAAGGCAAAAGGGAGCAAGTGTGCCTTCTATTTGCAAATACAAAGGGAAGCTCCCTCCTTCCTGCCATGAGACTGCTTTAAGCTAGTTTCAGATTGTGCCAAGTCTGATTTTTTTTTTCTTTGCATCGATAGGGGAGAAAAAGGCACATCTTGTGCATTGTTAAAATTTGGACTGGCAAATATTCCCTTAAGACCACTTGGAGGCTTAAAGAAATGAGCTGTAATAAGTAACAGAAGGAACACTGTGCACGATGCTATTCGGCGTGGCCCAAGCACTGGTTTCAGCTGCTTGTATGCTTGTATAAATGCCTATCTGCTCTCTGGTGAACATAAGCTTTTCTGAATAAAAGCACTGTCCCTCCCTAACGGTGCTTTTCTTGGTAAGAAGATTTGCTATAACTACAGTAGTAGTTATATTATTTTGAGACTGGGCAACTTTTGGGTTGCTGATATATGACCACTGTTTTGCCCTTGCTATTCGTTTTGAGAGCCATGGGGGAATGGCAAGGAAATTTGGTCTGTTTCCTTGTGACTTCTTTTCAAAAAGACAGAAATTACACTGGAGATAATTAACAGGCTGCTATTAAATTTTGGCAGCGGGATCTCAGGAAACCCTAGGTTTTTGGCCAAAAGAGAAAAAATGGGGGGAGACTAGGTGATTTGGCACTTGAAATTGATTTCTAAACTGAGACCAGGGAAATCAAGCAACATCTTTGCTAATAAGCTCAGGGTAATGAACATATACTTGTTTCTGAGCTACTTGAGCATTTTTTTGGCATGCCACTTCGGTCAGTTTTTAAAATGAAGAACATTCCCGAAAAGAGAGCAATAGAATGGATACCACTGGAAGAGTTTTGGGATCTTATTTACTTCAACTCCTCATTTCATGCAGCATTTCATTTTATCTCGCACAGTAAGGATCTATGACCATAAGCCATAATAGAGGTAATGGTCTCTGGACCATTCCAGTCTCCTCCAGAAAACCATACTGATCTGGTTGCTCCTTGGTTGGTCTGCCAGTTTTCCAGAAGTTAGCCTTCTGAACTGGAGGCAATTTGTGACGGATGTGTCTGTAACACAAGCCACTTTTGTTTCAGAAGATTAACTTTGAGAACCAGTCAAACCACCCCAGAACACCTGGATCATCATTGGCTCAGGAGGAACAGAAAGTTTCAGTGTCTTCTAAAATATTCTTTTCTTGGAATGATTCTTTTCTTGGAATGGTTGTTTTTGCAAATGATAGCAGAAAGAAAGAAGGAAGGAAGGGAGGGAGGGAG
>JANHZU010002835.1:134925-149930 GCA_032468055.1 Acrochordus granulatus | reverse complement strand
GAGGGAGGGAGGGAGGAAGGAAGGAAGGAGATTCTTAGGAATTATGTATCTTTTCTATTCTCCTGGGTAATAATTTAAAGCAACCCCAAATGTTTTGAGATGAATTGGCCAGTGAATCTTGAAGATATAGTTTTTGTTTTGAGCAAGCAAACATCTGTCATATATTTAATTAAGTCACCATGTGAAAATTTCAACCAAGATCATCATTAGAGCCCCAAGAAACTGTTGTCCTGTAACCATCCAGGCCTTCAATGAAGATTCCCTAGATCAGGAGGGCACAGCCTGAAGGCTCTGAGTCACAAGTGGCTGCTGAAGGCTCTCTGTGGTGTTCCCAAAGATTCTGGAAGCAGTTATTAAATTTCAATTTTTAGCCCTTCAGAAAAGGGAAATAATTGCATGTATCAGTTATGTTTAATTTGAAATAAATGTGAATGTAGCTAAAATTAAATCTGAGTTAGTTTTAGTCTTGGCTTACTCACTACTTTTTAAAATGCAATTCCCACTATAAAACTAAATGTGTCTCTCAACCCAGAAAAAGCTGTGGGGTTACATTTGCTGATTCAAACAAAGCTGGCCGTAGAAACAAATGTTTAGGAGCAGAGTGTCCTGCTTTACAATAATGTTGTGAAACACGTCATGCTCTTGATCCAGATAGAGAGACAAATCTGAATAAACTGCAAATTCTTGCACTTTTCACAATTCAGGAACCTCTTGCAGAGGAAAGAACAACATTTTTTTCAACTCAGGGAATTCTGCTGTTGCCCATTGAAAGCTATTGAAGTATAGGTAGTCCTCAACTTACAACCATTGCTTTAGCAATGGCACTGTTCAAAGTTACAGTGGCACTGAAAAAAGTGACTGAAGACCTGGTTTCGCACTTACAACAGTCCCAACATCTCCATGGCTATGTGATCAAAATTTGGGCACTTGGCAACTACCATGGATTTATAACAGTTGCAGAGTCCCAGGGTCGGGATTTATGACCTTCAAAGACAGCTTTCAACAAGTAAAGTCAAGGGGGAAGTCAGAGTCACTTGACAACTGCATGATTCATTTAACTCCAGTAATTTGCTTAACAACCATGGCAAAAAAGTTGTAAAATCAGGAACAACTCACTGAACAACCACTTTGCTTAGCAATGGAAATTCGGGTGATTGTAAGTCGAGGACTACCTGTAACAGTGTGAGCATAATTTTTAAAATGTCATCTATAGGGGTTGCAATAGCACTTAATCTGAAATGTTGTCATTTTTTAAAGTCTAGTAAGGGGTGCGGTGGCACAAGTGGTTACCTTAGTGGACCAAACCAGCTTCTACTCCGCTGCTGGCTTATTTCTCAATGAGATTATCTAAAGAGACTCCGTATTCCCATCTAATTCCCTGACAAACAACATAAAGTGGTATGAATCTGGTTGCTGCAGCTGGGTCTCCAACTATTAAGCCTTTGCTCAGCTTAGAAAGTGTGTTTAGCAAGAAAGACTTCTGTAGTAAGATTGCAGAGTTGTCAAACAGGGTTACTAATGTGAACACACATAGTTCACATTAGTAACCTTGTTTGCTAACTCTGCCTATAATTGCAGTATATCAATATATATCAATAGTGATCTGGCAGATAGTAGCCAATGGTCTCATTAGCAATTGATGCCAAAAGCTGATGTTGAGTAAAAGTGTCTATTTACTTACACATGTTTTTAATTTCTCACACAATCTTTTTCTATGGCATTTTCAGGCAGTGCAGTACCCATGATGTATTCTATCATCCTTTTTTATTTCCCCAAGCCCATGGGGCAGTTTAGGCTGAACTAAACAATTGACCTAAGAGAACTTCAGGCTAAGGGAAATTTGAGGTTAGGTACCTAGAATCTTAAGCTCAATATTTACATTACACTAAGCCATAATGAGATGTGACTTGCTTTTGTTTATTGTATTGTGTGAATCAACTGGTAATCCCTTTAGATTATGATTTAGCATATTGTAGGGACCCAGCCAATTGTGGATTGTACAACAGGCTATATTAGGCAAACTCTATATGTTCTATAGTCTTTTAAAACAGTCTTCTCCAACCTAGAGCGTTGCAAATATGCTGACTTCAATTCTCAGAATTCCCAACCAAAATACATAATTTCACGCATAGCCACATAAGGAATGAACAATCTGCCCATTTCAGTTTCATTCAGTTGCTTATTTTCCCTTCCATATCATTCCTTTACTCAATCCCTTTCCATATCAGTTTGTGACTTAAAAAAACACATGAACACCTAATATGCATATACTTTCCTGAAATACTTTTTTTGGAAATCATTTCCTTAGATAAATCCATTTTTATAATTATATTTGTAAATTTATACCTTTGGAGACAGACTTTTCTTAATTTCTGCATTTTAGAGTTTGTTAAATTGATGATGCACATCACAGAAATGTGGTATAACTGTGCTTTGATTCAAGAAGTGTAAATTAGATAAATTCAGATAGCAGCGTAGTCCAAAATGCCTAGTAAATTAATTATGGATAATCTGTACAGAGAAGACTTTGTATTACCTAGGTGTTAACATCTCTGAAAAACACACAGCCTTAGAACTCTTCTAACTTTTTGAGTAAGAGAAAATAATAACTCTGAGGTTTCCAAAATTTCTTTCTTCTGAACATTTTAATTTGCTTTTGGAAGAAAAACCAATCATTTTAAAATGCTCATGGAGACAATTGCACAATATTAAGGAAGCCCAGCATCATAGAATAGATAAGAACCTTACATTCTATCTTGGAAATGTTGATTTTGTTTGAAGCATTAAAAACACTTCTAAGCTTGGAGAAATACTGCACATGTGTGTCAAGGAGGCCCTTGTCCGAGCATTAGTTAGCTGGCAACGGATGTAAAAAATCAGCATGGCAATTCACAGACTGTGGTCTTTTCATAATTTAAGGCCCTAATGAAGGGCAAATTGTTCTGCACTGTTTAGGAACTAAGGAGGTATTCTAATATCACAGGAAGGCATTGCTTAAGAACTCAAGTTTACTTTTGACCCCAGAAGCAATGACTATATTCTTTATTAGAGTGCCTTCAGAAGTTACCATTCACTTAATCAAACTTACCTTTTGCCATAGCTGGGTTTGCCATTTGCAGTGTGGCTTCCAGTGTGCCACTCAAAATTCAAATTGGGCCTTAGATCTGAGAAGCATTGCATTCCATTGCTACCCAGATCAAACTGTTGGTTCATAAACTCAAAATTGTCTGTGATGTTTTCAGGAGCTGTCATTTGGCCTTTTCTGAATGCAAGGAAGGAGCATTCTCTCCTTTCTAAAAGAATGAGGCCACATTCTTCCCAACCCCATCCCATCTCCATACAGAAGAAAGTGATTTGTGCACTATATCTCATGATGCCTAGGGGAAGAGATGTCCTAGGACTAAGGGATTTTCCAGGTAGAGTAATCCAAAAAGATCCCTGGCCCTTCCCTTCCTTTGGGAGCCTTTGCAGTATCCAATGCCAAGAATCTATGCCTAAGAGATGGCAAGCAAGCTGTTGCTAGCTTGGATCTGGGCAAGTTTCCAGATGCAGAGCTAATGCCTTTTGCAGCTGGTGGCTGCTCTTATTGAATACCTATCCAGAACACATTCCCACCACTGATGTCTTCTATCTATTCACCTGTCCCTTATTCTTTCCATTCCATCTTAAACTTTCAGCCTTTTGGGCTTTTTGGGAAGGGCCATTGGCCAGTTGCAAGCTTCTTCTTCTCAGAAAACATCTGGTCAGAATGATAACATAGCAGAACTGCTCCTTTTAATGGCCTGTTTGCAAACCTCTTTTCCAAATCCAGGTAGGACAGGATGTTTGGTGGGGGAGACACAAATCTCAGCTTAGAGTGGTCTTGCTGAAAGCCATAAGGAAGCTGCCAGGAACATTTGCACATAATATACAAGAGAACCCATTTCTCTTTCAGCATCTCTCCCATAATGAAAAAGGGATTTTGATGTAAGTAGTGTTTGCTCAGAAATTATCAGGTCACCTCCAGAAGGATGCCACTTCCTTGGCACCTTTTCTGAAATGGCTCTTTTTAGAAGAAAGATTACTTCATTGCAATAGCCCAAGCACACTTTGGGCAAAGAAGAGATTGTCTTAAAAGCTCTATCTTTGCTTCTGTTGGTGCTTTCTCTGTGATAGTTTTTGAGAGGTAGTACCATGCTTATCTGAATTCCTTCATTGAATTATTCCCAATAACTGTGTTGAGGATGCAGAAGCTGCTACAGGGGTAACCTAGTGGAACATGGACTATCTAGTGTTGTTTGAAATTTGTTATGAAATATCAATACAGTCAAAGATCTTCTGGATCCTACTAAACATCTGTATCTGTAGATGATAAATGATGTTAATGCTTAACTTGCTGCTGAGCTCATTTAAAGTGTGCACTGATGTATTATCTTGGATAAATGTTGCAACAAGCAAAAACTAATTAAACAAAAAACAAACAAACCAGGCTATTAAATAGACCTAATGTGTGAATTAAAGGACTTTCAGCCCAGTCGTTAGCTGTCTCCAGATGCTGAGGCAGCAGGATTTCATCTATTTGAGTGTGCACATGTATGTTTATGGATGGTTAGATGGAGCCAGTGTATTTTTTGGATGAAACAAAGCTTTTGTTTCTCTATGAGCATCTTTATGTTTTATTCAGATTGTGTTCTGCAGCTAAGAAAGATTTCATATGTCTTGTTCAATATTCAGCTTTATTGGGCTGAATATTGGAGAAGATACATATCAGTAACCACTATTTCCACTACATGTGTCTTCTGAATCACTTGTCTGTTTTAACAAAGTATGCTGATAACAAAAATAAGATGTCTAGTTTGGTCTAATTGCATGCGATCCTTGGCTTAATTCCAAAGCCTCGGTTCAGGAAAGTACTTCAGACTTCTGACAAGTCTGCATGGGTAGTACAAGGATGCAAAGTGGGTAGAGCTATTTTTTTCCTTAGTTTTGGAGAGAGGTCTTCTTTTTTTTCCAAATCTGTTAAAGAGTTTTTTTTGTAAGACCTGCGCTATATGTTCAGCATGTTCCTTGCCTCAAAATGGCAAGTCTTGTCATTTTGTGTTCCCAGTTGTGCCACCAGTTTTCAGCAGTAGAAATCAGTGAAGGTTCCAGGGCCTGATTGTTTGCAGCTTGCACATTCATAGTTTAGAAGATCTTTACTAGATTACATGAAACATCCATTTAGTCCAGTTTTCACTAGGGCTTCAGGGAGGCTCATTAGGGCATGTTGGATTGCAATTCTGGCACTGTAATTCCAACACTTCTGCAGAGCACAAGGTTGGCTTAGGTTAAAATAGTAGATGGATTCCTCCCCTTCCTTTGAAAGGGAAAATACAGCAAATAGAAGTATTGTCCTTCCAGACATTATGTGGGCTGGATTTTCCAAGTATTTCTAACATTTGTTCATCAAAATCATTCAAGTCTGTTCCTGCCTCTGGTTGATTGGAATATTGATTTTTCTTCCCCCACCCCAAAAAATGACACGTACTAATCCTGATAATTTAATTGCATTCAGAGCTTGAGGGTAGGAAGCCTAGAAGCTTAACAGAAGCATATGGGAGACACAGCATAGCCTTTGTCTTGAAATCCGTCACAAGAAAGAAAGCATCTACTTCTGCAACATCAGCAGTCCATTTCTGGAGTCATCACCTCCTTTTTCAAAAGCTTGGATTGCCACCCACACTTCTGGCAAAGTAATTATGGCCAGTTTGAAGCTAATAATATCACAAGGCATATGCTTTCAGGAACTGGTAGAATCCAGCTTTGTCGGTAAGCCCATAGAAGTTACTAGCTAGTCATATAAATAAATGCATTAAAAAAAATAAAACATTTCCCAGTTTTGAATGAGCAGTAGATTTTTTTACTGAACAGAAATGGGAATTTTTGTGCATACTACAGAGCCAATCTGCAGAAGCTGGTGGTGCAATGAAATAATTATGACCTCAGGGGTAGGAGGGAATGAAAGTTTTGCTCTGTTCATTTTTAGAAAGAGTTTGGGGAGGTAGAAGCTAAAAGGAGAAAAAATGCTACTGAGAATGGGTGGGGTAGCTGCAGACTTTTGGATGTGCAATCTGAGGTGCCATCCTGGAAAGGCAAGAAAAATGGGTAACTTTGATAAAGGAACAGAAAGGGCAAAATAGCATATTTCCAATTTCTTTTCTCATGGAACAATAAACTAAAAAAAATCTTCCGTCTCCCCAGGTGTAGAAGAGATGGCATAGCCAGGGAAGGAGTGAAAAGAAGATTAGTCTAGAGTTGCTACATAGCCACAAAACATACTAAATCCAAACCCTCCTGATGCTGTTGTACCTTAATTAGTGCCAACAAGGTGCTGACCGTTAGTTGAGAAGATTCTTGTGATAGGCCTTAGCAATAAATCATTTAATTAGAAGCTTTAAGAATGGATTTAGTCTTTCATGCCTGACAGAGGTTGAACTGAAAACTTGAATCTGACTATAGGCTGCAGGGACCTGTGTTTTAGTCTAGTGGTTTACCAGTCACAGTCTTTATTTTCATTTATTAAATATTTTATTTGTTTGTTAGATTTTTATCCAGTCTTTATTACTATAACTCAAGCCAGCAAACATGCCTAATACCTCTTCATCCTATTTTCTCCACAACAAATTGTGGATTGGGTTGAGAGAGACTGACTGGCCCACAGTTAACTAGTCACCTTTCATGCCTAAGGTGGGACTAGAACTCACCGTCTCCTGGTTTCAGGTTTCAGCACCTTACCTATTGCAAACTAGCTCTGCATATTAACGCTCCTTTCTGTACTGAGCAGACTAAGAGCTACTTGACTCTACGTGGCAGTGGCCTCTGGTTGCTCATGTCCTCTCTACTGTGCTGCTGACAGATTTCAGCAGAATCAAACATCCTTTGTGTTCTGAGCGCCCTCTTTGGAATCCAGCTCCAGCTCTCATCCTTCAGTTCGTTAGCTCTAAAGGAATGCCACTGTTTGTGTGCAGGGTATTGATGGCCATGGCTGCTAATTAAAGGGTTGCTTCCCTCAAGGAAATGAGTGGAGTTTCTGTCTTTTTTTAGCAAAGGCATACCAAGTTCCCTCAGGCCAGAGGTTCCATCTGCTAAAGCTCCACACTAATGAAGCCCTATTTCTGTAACAATATTACATATTGATCTGTATGTAATATTGGTGCATCAGGTGACCTTGTTTGACAGCCTACCTTCTGCCTGCCCCAAGCAGCAACCTACTTACAAAGAGCTCTTTCTAAGCAGCAGGGCAAAAGGGGGATCAGACATGAGTGTTGCTCCTAGGCAGGAGGGAAATGCCATTGACTGTGCTAGGGCAGTATTGGGACATCATCCTTCCAGATGACCCTTCAAGGCACAATGCTATGCAAACACTGAATCTTTGCAGCTGGAGCTTGATGGCCAAATAGGTGTCAACATGAAAAACCATTGTATTAGAGAGCTAATTAACTATGTTTTGCTTCAAAATTGAACTGAAACTAGAATCTCTTGGAGTACATGCAGAAAACCGCCACTTTTGGACAAGAAACAGATGGGAAATCTGAATGAAACATGTTGTGGAAACAGTACAAGTTTCCTCTTTTGGTGGCACACTCCGCCCCTTAGAATGTCTCTGGAAAGTTACCTCTGTTGCCTCTTTCCAAGTCCAGCTTTTCTGTCAAGAATTTGTTCCTTTAACAAAATATGAGCCTTCCAAATCTTGAGCTACAACCTAGCATTCCTGCTTATTTGCCACTGGCTAAGCCTGCTGGAGTTGTAGCTGGAAGGTCAGATGTTCTCTCTGCCTCCATAACTAAACTGAAACATAGGGCCATAGTAGCAGACATATGTTAGATTACTGGTGCATCTCCCTCAACATAGTCCACTCAGTATATCAAAATAAGAAAGCAATTGCACATCATCATAATCATAATAATCTTTACTGTAATTGCACCACATACAACAAAATTAAAAATGCCACCCAGTCAGTGCATCACTCATACAGTTTCACAGAAACTATGAGCCTATATGTACTATATATTAGCATAAAAGAAGTAATACCTATCTTAAATATTATGAGTACTATAATATTATAACGTAAAGACCATGGAATACTGCTTATGAGTATTCCATGGTCTTTAATTATATTTTTTTACTACAGTTAAAACTATAGTCTCTATTGATATATCTCTGTGTGTTGGTATAATTCATATGACATTTGTAGGGTCATGAGAATGTGCTAGTCCTGGATCATGAACTCAGAAATAACTCTTCCAAGTTGGGATGATAAATAGTTCTAGGCATCTCTCAATTTAAGCACTGTACTTGGGCTGTCACATAAATTCCATTGCGTTTGACTGAGAAGGAGACTTTGGACTTCAACAGAGAAAATGGAAGCATTAAATAAACATTAGTTTCCAAGCAGCTTTTTAGTCCTTAAACTTTTAACTTCCAGAAGTGATTGCAGGATAGAGTGGCAGTTTTTTATGAGAGATGGAGAGCCCAGAAAGTTTGGTGATCAAGTTTGAGGCTCCGACATAGTTGTTTGTCTAGCTTAGTGCCAAGATAACAATATCATAGTTTGTTGTAGTTGTCAGCTATGATTCTGAATCTAAGCCAAGAATCATCTGGATCAGAACCTATAATTGGTGGCAGGCAGCTGACAGAGGGTGAAAGAGGAGAGTGCAAAAGCTGGCTTGAAACTCAGCATTAAAAAAACTAAGATCATGGGAACCAGTCCCATCATTTCCTGGCAAACAGAAGGGGAAGAAATGGGTATGGTGGCAGATTTCACCTTCTTGGGCTCCAAGATCACTGCAGATGGTGACTGCAGCCGTGAAATCAAAAGACGCTTCTCCTTGGGAGGAGAGCCATGGCCAACCTATACCGACAAAGGTCTGTATAGTCAAGGCTATGGTTTTCCCATTCGTAATGTATGGCTGTGAGAGTTGGGCCATAAGGAAGGATGAGCATCAAAGAATTAATGTCTTCGAATTATGGTGCTGGAGAAGATTCTTGGATGGCAAGGAGATAAAACCAGTGAATCCTACAGAAAATCAACCCTGATTGCTTATTGGAGGGACAGATACTGAAGCTGAAGCTCAAATACTTTAGCCACATAATGTGAAGAGAGGACTCATTAGAAAAGATCGTGATGCCAGGAAAAATTGAAGGCAAAAGGAGAAGGGGAGAGGATGAGATGGCAGAGGATGAGATGGTTAGGTAACATTGTAAGTGTGATGAATGTGGGTTTGAGCAGACTCTGGGTGGCAGTGTAGGACAGAGAGGCCTGGAGTGGAGCGGTCCATGGGGATGCAAAGAGTTGGACATGACTGTATGACTGAACAACAAACATTCCTTTAACTTATATATAATAATTTAGTTGACCACTTGGTTAATCTGGATTATCCTTCTAATTTGGCTAGAGATCTCTCTTTACTCTTTTTATACTGTTGATACCATGGTCTTGAATACAATACTGCAAACAACCCTAGTTGTAGAAAAACTATGATTCAACTATAAAGATGTCATTTTTAAAGCCCCTCCTCTATTATTCCTGGCATTTTAACAAAATTCCCATTGTACAAGTGCCATATTTAAAATAAATGGGTGTGGCATTTCAGGCCATAGGAAAGTTATGGTTACAAGATAGATATGCAGTCTTGACTGCTTAAAAAAGTTCAGCAACCATCTTGCAATTTTACTGGACCAGAATGGGAGACATTATCTTCCAGTTACCCTTTAATTATTTCATGCAAAATCATTGGCCCATTCATGTATGGAGGATAATGTGGATTATTTTTATGTTTGACCTATTGGAAAATATTGAGGGTTAAAATTCCTCTGTCTGATGTTCACACATTTCTTCTAGATGTAAGGTGCTCCTTTGTATTCAGATCTGGCCTCAGAATGATAATGAAGCACTTGGGGATGAAGATACAGCCCAGCAGACCAGCATTAGAGGATATGATGGAGAAGACCTGAACAGCCACCATGTATTTCCCTCTGGTGCTCAGGTAGGTTGGCACAAAAGTCACCCAGACACTGCAGAACACCAGCATGCTGAAGGTGATCAGCTTGGCTTCGTTGAAGGCCCCTGGGAGATTCCTGGCCAGGAAAGCCACCGTGAAGCAGATGGCAGCCAGGAAGCCCAGGTAGCCGAGGGTGATGTAGAACATGACCACAGAGCCTTCGTTGCATTGCAGGATGATTGTTCCAGGCTGGGAGTGGATGTCAGAGTCAGGGAATGTGGGAGAAACTCCCAGTCAGATGGAGCAGATGATAATTTGGGCAGCAGAACAAGATAGGATGATGGGGTTGGCCAAGGTCTTCCCCAACCACCTCTTCACTCGGTTTCCTGGTTTTGTGGCCAGGAAAGCCAGCACCACTGTGATGATTTTGACCAAGAGAGAAGAAACAGCAACTGAGAAGATGTTGCTGAAAACCATTTGTCAGAAAAGGCAGGTGGTGTTCCTTGGTCGGCCAATGAAGAAAAAAGAGCATAAGAAGCATGGAAGGAGGGAGACCAGGAGGATGTAAGAGAGGTCCCGGTTGTTGGCTTTGACAATGGGAGTTTCTAGATATTTTATGAATACAATTAAAACAAATCCTGTGGTTAGGAACATGAATAGGGCAATAGAGGCCAGGATGATGCCCAGATGTTCTTCATAAGACAGAAAGGTGGTAACTTTGGGGATACATTGGACTCGGTCCTTATTTGGATATTTATCATCTGGACACTTGGTGCATTTTCCTGTATCTGAGAAAACCAAAAAACAATATCCCATTAACAGTCAGTCTTTTTCCATTTGAAGAAGTACATTGTTGGAACAACAGCTTATATCACAAGTCTTTTCAAAGAAGCTTTTTTAACAATTCACAAAGGATAATAAACATATACATACATATATATATTTATATATACAAACAGAGGGAGAGAGCGCTGAGGTCTTTGAAATTGGGGGAAGTCCTAGTAGCTGAAGGATTTCTGTGTATTATTCAGAACTTTTACAGGAAGCTACAGTATTAGATAAATAATGTCAATGCATACAGAATCAGTTAATCTTTCTAGGCCCACTTCCTGGATCCTTCCAGAATGCACACATTAATATACTGGTTCCAGTTTTGCTCTTGTGGGTGAAATAAGGCCTTATCTATGTGTGAAGAGTGGGAGCAGACTAGAATCATTATGCATTATCAGGCACAGGAGGGCCAACCCCCATGAGGACTATTAGATTATATGCCAGTCAGAAGTTTAGGCAAGCAAAAGGAGAAATTCTTGTAACCTTGAAGCATCTATTAAAGCTGTCGCATAGAGATTACTTTTGTCTGGCTCATTTCCTTTCAAATCCAGCATGAATTTCTCCTTTTCATAAAAAAAGAAGGAAGAAGAGGAAGAAGAAAGGAAAGAAAGGTTTATTTTATTTTTCTTTTACTAAAATGCAGAAATTTAGGCATGGCTTCTGACGCTCAACAAGCAAGAGTGATGACTGATCAGATGGCGATAGAAGCAGTTCTATGCATGCAGGATGGAGTGGAGAATTAGGTTTGCAATTTGTCTGCTATAGTGCTACAGTTAGTACAGCAAATGCAGCTTTTCCTGGGCCAGCCTACTCCAATTGTTGCAATTCCTACGCCAATCCAAGGTTTACAGACAGTTATTCAGAGGACCCTTGGATGTTTGCTGGAGACATTTGTTGGAGAATAGATAAGATGAGGATGTTTATTGCTCAGTGTGAATTATTGATAGGCACCTGTCCTGGGGAATTTCCAACTGACCGAGCTAGAATTTCGTTCATTTCAAGCCTTCTAAAAGCATTGGCTGCACAGTGGGCCCTGCCTATTATAGAGCATAATGATCCTATCATGGATAATTATCTGAAATTTATCAGCAGCTTCAGAAGCTATTTCAGGGATCCCATAAGGGAAAACACACTACCCGCTGCATACTTCAGCTCAGCCAGATCATTGGAAGGTCAGGGACTCCATAGTTGAGTTCAAGTTTATTGCTGCTGACCTATTTCGAATGAGCCAGCAGTAATTGCACAGTTTAGGTGGGGGTTGAATGACCAGATGGGCACTGAATTCATCAGGCAGTGGGTCCCTCAAGATCAAGGTCTGCATATTCATCGATTCATGTCCAGAAGAGATACAGAGCACTTTTTGGCCAAAGTAAGCTCCAAGTGCCTCTGCCTAGCCAGGCTAATTCCTTCCTCTAATGCTTGCAGCATCTGATCATGGATGAGATGAGCCAATTTGACAGATTGGAGCTGTCAGAAATGCTTCAGCAGCAGATGAGAGACAGAAATGTAAGGACTTACTGCTTTGCTTTCATTGCAGTGTCTCAGGTTGTATGGTGAGAAGTTGCCCAGCAACAGCCTGCAAGAGAGGGGTTGCAGCCCACAGAAGTAAGGCTGGAGGCAGACACCATGCTCTGGGTGCAATCAACTAGGGAAATAACCAAAGCCCCCCTTCCCAGAGCTCGCAGGGAGGTTATCCAGACAGTAAGCAGATATCAGAATTTTCCAAAGCATGGGACCTTGTTAACAATTCCTACAATGCTGATCATTCCCCACAGAGGTCAGGAAAGGTGAGGCTCTAGTAGATTTGGGAGCAACTGCAAGCTTCATAGATTCAACCACAATCAAAGTCCTCCAGATATATTTAGTCACCATATCTCTCCCAATGCAAATGCAGATGATTTATGGTCAGCCTTTGAAGGCAGGTCAAATTACACATTCCACAGCTCCCTTGCAAACAGTCATAGCTCAGCATCAAAAAGTTGTAAGCTTTTATGTCACAGAAAATCTTCATTTCCCTAGAGTTCTGGGAGCAGAATGACTGAAGCAGCATGACTGGGAGGCAGGAAGCTTGCATTTCCCATTTCAGAGTGACTGGTTGCAAGGAACCATCCAGCAGAGCCAGGTTCAGCAACTCCTTCAGGGCCTCAGGGAGGCATCCTCCCAGCTACCAGAAAAGCATACACTCACAGATTTGTTTCCCAGCATGAAGCTTCAACTCTTCTGCCTCACATGGAGATAGACTGTACAATAGATTTATTTCCAGGGGCAAAGATTCCCACCAAAAGGAAGTACCCCATGTCTGCTAAGGAGTTAGCTGTTTTAAAGCAGTATCTGGACTCACATTCGTAAAAGTGTTTTATCTCACCTCTTAAGTACTCAGCTTCAGCTCCCACACTCTTTCTTCACAAGAAGCAGGATCCAGGCTCTTCAGATCCAGCAGCTGACACCCCCCATCCAAGTGGTTCACAACTACAAAGCTCTCAACTCAGTGACAGTGAGAGAGCACTGTCCACCTCTCTTACATCCGACTTGTTGGTTAGGTTATAGAAAGCATGCATTTTCACCAAGATAGACCTTCTCAATGCTTATAATCTCACCAGGATCAAGGAGGGTCATGAGTGTTTGACAGCTTTTGACACAGGAGTCAGGAAATTCAAGTATGGTGTGATCCCTTTTGGTCTCACCACTGCAGGGGCTGTGTTTTCTATATTCATGAACTAGTTTTTGCTGATTCACCACAACTTTGTGGTGATTTACTTGGATGACATTTTGGTCTATGTGAACACAAGGCTCAACATGATCACCATGTGCAGGAGTCACTAGACTAAGTCACTAGATCTAAGTCGCTAGACTAAGACAATCACCTTTTTGCTAGATTAGAAAAGTGTGCTTTTGACCTCAACTAACAAGATTACTTGGGATAGCATATTTACACAGAGGGCATCCAGATGGACCCCCACAAGGTGCAAGCCATACTAGAATAACAAGCTTCTAAGAACACCAAGCAGGTGCAAAGTTTCTTAGGCTTTGTCAATTTTTACAGAAAGTTTCTACCATGTTTTGCCCAGGAAGTGAAGCCTCTCATGCAGCTGTTGAAAAAGGGGGGCAGGTTTATCTGGGCAGATACACAGCAAGCAGCATTTATGGAGCAAAAAATGCTTTTTGCACATGAACCCCTTTTGCAACACTCATACCCATCAAGGAGATTTATAGTCCAAACAGAGGCCTCAGATGTAGCAATTGGAGTCATTATTTTACAGGAAGCATCAGAAGGTGGGTCTGAAGGTTGACTCCCTTGCACCTTTTTTCCAGAAAAGTTGTTTTAACAGTGTCAGAGAGAAATTATGATGTGTTCAACAAGGACCTCTTAGCAATTAAAGTAGCCTTCAAAAATTGGCAACATTTCCTAGAAGTGTCATGCTGGCCCAGACAAATCCACACAGATCATAAGAATCTGCAGATGTTGCAAGGAAATAAACCACTCTCCCCAGGCAAGTGAGATGGACCCAATTTTTGTCCTGAATTGATTTCTATATTAAGTATGTAGCAGGAGCAAACAATTTAATGCCATATACACTTTCCAGAAAGCCAGAATTCATGCATCTACACCAAGCCCCAGTAGCTGAAACCATTTTACAACCTGACAATTTCAGACAATTACCAGAGTCACCACCTGCAAAAATGCTAGGAGTGACTCAGCCACATCAAGACATCTTCACAAGATCAAAGCACTGCAGCAGTCAGACCCTTTAATGCAGGCCCAGATGACTGACCTTCAGAGGACCCTACCAGATTCTGCATCTCTGTTTTCAGTGGAGGCAGGGGCATTATTTACAAGTGCAGATTAATAGTTCCACCAGCACTCAGAGGTGTTAAAGATCTGCCATGATAATCAGACTGCTGGCCATGGGGGGAAATTTAAGACACTGCATAGAACCTTAAGAGACTTTTGATGGTCCAAGATGTCAGCAGACATCAAGGACCATGTCACCTCTTACCATACCTGCAGAAGGCCAAATCTCTCCATCAGAAGCCTGCAGGCATTTTACAACCCCTACCTAGCCCTCCCCAACTTTGGCATTTTTGTTGTTCAGTCACACAGTCATGTCCGACTCTTCACGAACCCATGGACTGCACCACGCCAGGCCTCCCTGTCCTGCACTGCCTCCCGGAGTCTTCCCAAGCCCACACCCATCACACTGACTATGCTATCTA
>JANHZU010002835.1:113077-126620 GCA_032468055.1 Acrochordus granulatus | reverse complement strand
GAATCTGCCAGATGTTCTAGATTGCCAATCCTATCAGCTCCAATCATCTCAGGCATGGGACAAGGAATTATGGAACTACTGCTGAAAATATGTGGATATATGCAGTGGATGCTTGGTCAGCATATGGTCCATCATATAGGTCCATCATAAAGGTATATTTATTTATTAAAAGTCCATCATAAAGGTAAAATAAAATTTATTAAAAGTAAATTTATTTTACTTTTTACATAAAATTTATTAAAAGTCCATCATAAAGGTATATTTATTTATTAAAAGCATATGGTCCATCATAAAGGTCCATCCTTTATAATGGGACCCAATACATAAAATTGAGAGTAAGGTTTGATCTGAGCAGATTCAAATTAAAATTAGGTTTTATGTACTGACGAGATAACCCACAACTGAAATTTTCAGAGATATTTCCTTACCAGATTTCTCAATGCCTTCAACAATGGCAGAGCTTCTGATGTGCTTGAAAACTTATTAAAATTCACGAAGATATTCAGAGATGTATCTGCTTTGAAAGTAGCCCATATTGAGCTGCACAATCAAACATCAGCAATTGACCAAACAAAATGTTTTATGATATTTTGTATTAAGACAAAACATGCTTTATGATTTCAATGTCACAAAATGTTTTATAAAATTTGCCAAATTTCAATTTCACAGGAGTCATCTGTTCCAAATTTTGGATGCATTCTGTAAATTAGCCATTTTAGATACCGTGGTTCAACACATTTTTCCTTATGATGCATCATTTGGCCAGTTAAAGGTTACAGACACTGGAGTTTTAATAGTATATAGATGACTTCCCTGCCACCAGTGGGATTACTCTGGGAAAAAAAGTGGATTCATGAATCAAGTCTTGTATGGATGATTGCCCTTTGTGGAGGACACTGCAGCAGCATCAATCTTCATTTTTCTTGCCTTGAATGTAATTGGCAAATGCTGATCATGAGCAGATGGAGTTAGATGCAGCTCTCATAATTCTGAATGGGCACCATCCCCCAACCTCTCTTCACCCAAAAAGAGTCTTATCATTAAGGAAGCCTACAGCCCATTCACATTTTAAGATGGACCCACACCATCATATACATGTTTGTTCATTTATCAATCTATATTGACACTGATCTTGATTAACTGGAGAAGAACTGGCTTGATGAAATCCAAGCTGCTGATTATGAGCAGTGGAGACTTTGAAGCAATGTCAGTGCTTCTGTGCTATAATCCAGAAGTGATGGGCTCAGTTGTCATTCACATATATCTAGAACACAATTTAGTCTACAGTAGAGTTTCTAGATAAGCTGTTGGTTTAATTTCTATCCCAAATATTTTTTCCTGAATAGTAGAAAAGTAAAATGTTGAAAAAAAAATCCTCTTTTGTAGAAAATTTGAAAACACATGTTATCTACTGGAACATGGTTTCCCTAATGTGGAAAGTGTTCATGCCCTAGATTTAGACTACCTGGAAGCATCTGCACTGAGCTCAGTTTGCAGTTGAACTCATTCATTCATTCATTAAATTTATATGTGACATAAACGGCCTCTTCTAACTGTTAAGTTTTTACCAACTTTGATTGCTTGCTCACTTGATTACATACCATCAACTCATCTTCAACAACTAGAGATCACAGATTTTCTCCGTGACAATCTACTCCTAACCTTGTCTTCCAACAGTGCACTTATTGCCACTTTTTAATAAAAAAAATATTATGTTCCAACAGAATAAAATACAACTAACATAGAATAAAAAACAAAACAAGAAGACACTAACAAAAAACAAAGTAACAAATAACAATAACAAAATCTAAAATACAAATACATGCGCGTGCGCGTGCGCACACACAAGAAAAGAAAAAACTCTTCCACATTGCTCCCAACCCACCTCAGTATGAATATCTGTCCATACATCAGTACAAAAGTGAACAGAAATCTGTTGCCTTTTCTCAGTCTAATCAGATTAATATAATAAAAACTATATGCTCTAATAAAAAAATTCCTTTCTATCATTATATGTCTGTATTTTAATTATTCAAATTTTTAATCTACAAAATTTCATCTAAGCATATAATCCCAAAATCATCAAGTCCATCCATGAAGATTCCTTTATTTTAATTCACCAGCAGAAAGTTCTGGAACGACTTCTAAACAATTAGAAACTTATTTAAATTGTCTTCCCTCAGGAGCATTATCAGCATGAACATCTTTCAGTCTTTATCTCGTCTCACTCCTGTAGAAAATGTCATGTGGTGTAGAGTACACTGAAATCTTCAGTGATAGAGCCTAAGACCTAGTAAGAACCAGACACAGTCCACAGCACATCAGAAATTCAGATATCAAAACAATGTTTAAACACTGAATTAATAAATATAGATTTAAAATCCCATACCCCAGATAAACATATCACCCAAATCCCACGTCATCCTCAGAAAACTTGCTAATTTTTTCTCAGCAAAACTAGTTCTTTTCCCAGCCTTGCAAAATTCCCTTGAAAACATTTTTGCAATGCTTGCTCTTCGGTGAATCATTTTATAAATTGAACTACAATGTCCCTAAGCAAATAACTTTCTTTTACAAGAGGCAAATTCACTCTATAAATTATTTCTAACTCATTAATCATTCCATCTTTCTTTTTTCTCCATTTGCTCTGGGGACTCCGCCCCACCAGTCTGGGGAAAACCTCTTTTCCCCTTAAACCCAGCAATACCTGACTAACTGCAAATTTTCCCAACTTTATTTCTTCAATTCTTATACTGAAGATTCACCTGTTTTCCTTTATCGCATGTATTCAGTCCCAGACTGGGCCCTTTTTATAATTTTCAGCTTCTAACCTTTGTTCCATTTTTTTCAATTTTCTCTTCTATTTTTCTCTCTAAAAATAGTTGTACTTTTTTTCCTAATCATCGCCTCCAAACTTCCATTCTAGCCTGCATATTTGTATTAAGTTTCTGAATTTCATCCACAATCTGTCTCAACTTCTGTTTTTTTGTAGCCATCTCTCCTTTTGTAATGTACTGAGAGGAAAAAAGAAAAAAAGATGCTCAACAATGTTGGCCTTTTAGTCCAAGAGTGAATTCAGCAGATCCATTTCTCATCACATGCCACTGTTGCCAGTCAACTACTCATCTACAATGAGGAGAACACTATAAGCCCACAAATAATCAAAATAAAAAAGCAAAAGATGGGACTCCTTGCTGAACTGATGCAGTTCAAAATACAACAGTGTGCACTAACAGTTTCATTTCAAGCAATTTAACACATGGCAGAAGGTCTGGCAGTCCAAGCACTTTTCACTTTCATTCCTTCTTCACACATGTAAGCAGCATAAGGTCATCATTCCTATCTCCTCACTGCAAGAAATTTTCCAGAAGCAGATAAGACTTTCAGTAAATTCCCAAAATATTGTAATTCAGCAATAGCTCATGACCCCAGGATCATAGGCTACACTCTCATCTTGACTCAGCCCCCTCAAAGCCTTCCAAAAGTTCCCACCAAATTGTCACAAATCAATGTGACAGAACATAATAATGAAATACAAAGAAGCATTATAGTTGTCCAAATCTGTTTTATTTCAATTAGGTCATGATTGATTGATTGATGACTGATTATGTGCCTTCATATCATTTTTGGCTCCTAGCAGCCACATAGATAGATTTTTCCATGAAGGTCAGATTTAGTCATTGTATTATATTTTGTTGTGCCATTCCCTATTTATTGGAATGTGTCCTTTGACCAAAAAGATTGTTTTGTCCACCATTTAGGCTATATTTTTTAAAAAAGAAAAGGTTCAACCATTACTTTTTCCCAAGTCTATAATAGCTAGTCAGTGCCATAAATGGTTCAGCCCCCATCTTTCCTGGATTGCAGACGTGATTTGATGCGATAGAAGGTTCTTCCAGCCATACACAACACATATACCCAGAGGGACATAGATTCTAGGCCAGGCTTCAACCTAATTCCAATTTTTTTAATGTGCAATTAATCTTATCATGTCAGGAGGTGGGGAGGAGAGAACTCCCACCTGCAGCCTTAAGCTGTACAATCAACTCCTTAGTGCTTCTTCTGTTACTATTATAGTACGAATACCAATGGTTGGTTTCCCTCATCTTCCCTTTCATTCAGGGGTCTTCAGTACAATCAATTGTAGTAATTACCCCTTCACCCAGAATCCCTCCCAGGGTGGCAAGTGGATCCTTTTGTACTCAATGCAAAGCAGTTGTTTGAAAAAGGCTAATGGTGCCTATTTACTGGGGTCACTCCCCTGAGAAGAACAAAGACTTGCCTCTAGTGGCCTCTGGCAGATGTTGCAAAGTCCACATGAGGCCAGCAGAGTCACCTCGGCTCTGCTGAGAAGGAGAAACTGTAAAGTAGCCCATGGGGATGGAGCGGGAGATCCAGCCGCTCAGCCACCACCCTTTCCAACAAACTCAATCTGCTTTTTAAAATGCAAAATCAAAATACAAGTTGAAATGTAGGCAGTTAATTACTCCCAAGTGTCACCCACTCGTTCTCCACTGCAATGCTCTGGATCTCATCATTAACTTGTCAGCACTTCTAAACTGTGAATTTTCCATGTGCAGTAGAATTCAAAAAGCAAGTCTGTATGTGCCTGACAAAACATGCCTGATTTCTTTCAGTGTAATATGAAGGGTGAACAGGCGGTAAGAAGTGAGGAAGAGGTGAAAAAGAATAGGAAGGGGCAGGAAAAGGGAGGGGGGAGATGAGTTGATGGCTTACACTGAAGTACTTTAACTACCAAAAGAATGAAAAAAGAGATCTTTTTCAGAGGATTTTGAGAAACCTAATAAAGTTGAAATAAGGTAAGAAACTACTATTAAATTACTAGCAGAGAAGAATGAAAAGCCTCACCAACACTCTTGGTATACCCATATCTTGAGAAATATTAAGCCTCTGTTCAAACAATGAGCCCTGCTGAAGTTTTAGTTGTTGACCTCCCAGTTTAAGTTATAAAGGTTTGAAGCAGAAACTCTTGTAGCTCTGCAAGAGCAACTGGGATCAACAGCCTTGCAAAGAATCCTTCCATTTTAGAATATCTCCTCATTTTCTTGTTGCATGCAACAGCCACAATAAAAGAGGATGAAAGGGTTGTGTTCCATTTCCCATTCTGCTCCTCTACCCCTGCCTCAAGAGTTTCCCCTGCACAGCAGGTCTGACAGCCTGGAGGAGCCCCAAACTAGTAGCATAAGCTTCTGTTGTTTTAAAAAGGACAAGTGTGAGAGACAAAAAAGACAAGCATCTTTCCCTACTGTTGTCTGTCTACCTGCCTGCCTCTGACAGTGTTCTTCCCCTTGGGAAAAATTAGGGCAAAGAGGAAAACTGGAGGAGGTGCTTTCAGACCCCTCCCCCCAAGCATGGTGCCCATAGCAGTGTAACTAGAGACCACAGCAGCAGATGCTCAGTGAACTCCTGCTGAGATTTATTTAAGTATCTACAACAGATGTTCAAATTTATGCATGTCCAATAGACCAATCCAAGGTCTTAAGTCTGTAGGATCCCCATTTGAAGTAGAAGCTGGAGACTTGGACACCACAAGCGCAACAGTTTATTTAGTTGCTTATTTATTAAATGTATTTGCCGCCCAGCTCGCTACAAGCAACGCTGGGTGGCTCACAATAACAAACTGTATAAACCAAAACAAACATAGCTGCAACAATATAAGAATAAAAATAGCAAATAGAAAGAACAAGATGGGGGAAGAAAAAGAGGTGAAGCCCTCAGTCAGCGTCTCATTGATGAAACAGAACGTTCCGGTTCCCAAGCCAACCCACAGAGCCATGTGTTTAGTTTTTTGGGAATGTCAGAAGGGTGGGGGCTGACCTCACCTTTGGAATGATGTTCCAAAGGGCAGGAGCCATGGAAAAAAAGGCTCGTCTTCTGGACCCTGCCACCCAGTTGAATGGATGATCTCATAAATACAGAGGTTATCTGGATAATTCACCTTCATATCCTTTCACACTTTCCTCTAAGCGCACTTGCTTTAAATAACGGTGCAATCGCATTATTTATGTAGCTCCACTTTGCTTTACCAACTGATATAATGGCAAGTTTGCCCTACAGGGTTTTGCCTTCTAAATGCCAGCAATCAATTTGACAGGCTAAAAGGTAGGCAGAAGTCTGCGACAGCGACAAGAGATGGTTGATCTATGACGAAAGGCATCCAATGGCTTAATCACACCCTGTTGCTTCGGGGGAAGCTGCTTATGCTGCAGAAAAAAGAAGGCTGTGCAAAATGTAGATAAGGAAAACTTGGAAGGGAACTTGCTCTTAGTAGGAACTGGCTGATGAGCCTCATTTGATCACCAGTGCATTTGTAATGTGTTAATGCAGAGGAAATGTGCTGTTATGAACTGATTGTTTATGG
The DNA here is from genome assembly GCA_032468055.1 of Acrochordus granulatus. Classification (NCBI taxonomy): domain Eukaryota; kingdom Metazoa; phylum Chordata; class Lepidosauria; order Squamata; family Acrochordidae; genus Acrochordus; species Acrochordus granulatus. The sequence goes on along the minus strand of JANHZU010002835.1, from coordinate 120,238 downwards.
GCCATCTGCATTGATTGCACAGAACAGTGTTTTTTGACTTTGGCAAGTTTAAGTTGAGTAGACCTCAACTCCCATAATTCCCCAGCCAGAAATCCACTTGTCTTAAAGCTGCCAGGGTTGAGAAACACTGGCATAAAAATAAAATTGAATCGCATTTCCCTGCCTAGCTTAAATTTCAAATTCTAAAAATTGTAGATTAGTTTTTAGTTTTATTATTGATTTTACTTTTTATGAATTTTAATCCACCAAGAGTCACTTTCCACGAGACAAGTGGCATGCAAGTTTAATAAATAAATAAATAGAAAAGGGGCAGAGGGGATAGAAAAAGCCCATCATATTTTCCTGGAGAGGAGCAATCTTTTTCACCTTGAGAGCCAGCAAGTGTCTTGCATATGTATTTCCGCACAATTCATATGCATATGGACATATTCTTGCTCTTACCCAGATATTCAGATGCAGATATCAAAACAATGTTTAAACACTGAATTAATAAACTCCCGGTGAGGCTTCTTTCTTACATTACGGAGCAAGGTCACTGGGAGGAAAAAAGGGGCAGTCAAGCATCCGTACTTTAAAGAGAATATTTGTAGCTCAGGGTTGAATTGTGGAGTCCTAGGTGCTCTCTGAGGCTAACATCATTAGGCTGATGATGTTACCTAGTTTGGTAATGAACGTCTGCAGAAAAACAATCAAGCTCCGACAGCACCTGGGACTCTGTCTATACTGTAGATCCCACATCTCTTTAGGGTCCATTAGACTCCCTTCCTTCCTGCTTTGTCTGAAACATCTTCATGATCTATCACCATCATCATCATCTATTGTTGTGTGCTGCCCCGAGTTGCCTTTTGTTATGTAAATTGGATTGATAAATAATCACCTCCATCAGCAGCTTCCAACATTTTCTTTTTTCAAAATCACCACTGAAGTTCACAAACCTCCCCTCCTGGCTACTTTTCAGAATTAAAAATGGTGAACTTTTGTGCCAGCATCTGAGGAAATTAATGGTCCTAAATTTGTGAAATCTCCTCTGTGGAAATATTAAAGAGACTTTTTTTAAAATGATTTTTTAAAATTTTTTGCTGGTTTCTTCATTGGGATGTTTAATGCCATTTTTTTTTAAGATGGCATCATGTGGTTTTCACTGGAGAATTATCCTATTAGTGCAGTGGCATTTTCTAAATTATTTTACACTGTCTTGAAGGGACAGTTGCGCTTTGCAAGGTGAGATGTAAATTGGGTGATAAAATAAAATAAATGCTGGGTCACTGTCTATATTTGATTGCCTCTCCAAGTATCAGTAACTCTATAGCTCTTCAGGGAAATTGGCAAGAGGTTATTGATGACAGTGAGTGAAAGATTCAGCTGTGCAATTTCTACTTTAATTTTCCCCCTCTTTCACCATGAATTTGAACGTTAGCATTCAGTTCTTTCTTCCCAACTGTCAGAAGCTTTTAGAATTGTTGCTGGCACAAAAGCTTTTTCCTTAATTACTACCTCTGGATTTAGCTCTTTGCCTTAACATATAATCAGATGTGTTAAAGGCAATTTTATTTCACTAATATTAAAATAATTTCAAAATGCAGTTTTTATGCATGCTGACGTACGGTTTCTCCATACGAATTCTAGCTGCCTAGAAACCGTAGTTTAAAAGTTTTAATTATTCAAGGAAATAAATGCATTTTCAAACTGAGAGAAAGGAAACAAAAAGAGGGAGAATACATGCAAATGTATGATCCATGTTCAAGTTATCTAGTGGCTTACATCTTCCCTTAGTTAGTAACAAATATATACCCTGGTGGCTACGTTAAGTTTGTGGCCAAATTGGCCAGTTTTGAAAGGCTGTTCTGTTCCCAAGGGAGCCCCGCATTTTCTCTTTTGAAAATGGAGCTTTCAGAGAAATTCAGTGGACCTGATGCAAACAAAGTAAAGAAGCTTTTCTATTGCTATTGCTGCTATTAAGGTGTTAGATCAGCCTTTCCCAACTTGGCATCCTTCAATGGGTTTGAACTGAAACACCTGTGGTATCTGGGGATTATGGTAGTCCTAATCTGTCACATTCATAAGGTGGAAGGAAGGCAAAGTGGGAAAGTGTGCATTAGAAGCTGTTTTGCTCCAGACTTGGATATGCAAAACCTAATTCATTGGATAGTCAATTGCACAATTAACAAATAACACAGAACCAGGAATGGCACAAGGATTTGCAACAGAGGACAAAAAAAAATGAGGTCCCAAAGTCTCAGTGTCATTTTTTTATGGCCTCTACATCCAGGAATATCCACAGGGGAGATTAAACAAAAGTCAGCCTAGTAGCCTGCGGAGTCCCATCACCTTATGTGTGTCACATAAAAAGAGATGGGCTTAAACCACACATTTGCAGCACCATCTTGATACTTTTGACACCCTGTGATGCCCTTGCCCAAAATTCAGTGGCAGGTTTCCAGTGTGAGGTGAAAAGGCACACAACATTAATATAAGTCCTCAAATAGGCTTGCCATGTTTAAAAGAAACGAGCAACTCACACGTCTCCATCAAACTCAAGGAAAACACACAAATTTGTCTCCCAGACTTAGTATCTCAACATCAAAAGGATTTCAATTGTGATAGCACAGTGTTGAAGTTTTTTGGAATCCCTTAAGAAAATTAATAACTATGCAGTGAAAAATAAATTGTATTTTTAAGGGATGGGATGGTTAAGATACAAAGAAAAGAGCCATAGATACTTGATCAGGAGAAAAATGAGTTTTGCGCTCTCTGAATTTAAATAAATGAAGTTTTAAACCTAACATAGGTTTAATGCGCTAAATCAAAACCTTTGTTGGTGCAGTGAGGTGGCATTATGGGCTTGCCCTCTGTTAGAAAGAAATCTCACCAAGTTCATTTCTGAGCCAGGAAGAAGATAGACAGGCAGTTGCTTGAACCAAAGGTGAGGTTTATTTCAGAGAGCATATACGAATCAGGTGTTGGAGGCAGCACATCGAACCTTCTCCCAAAGTCCTTTATATAGGAGAACCTTTCTTTCATTCCTCGAAAGCACGCCTTTAGGAATCCCAAGAAAAACGCAAAGGAAGCACTCTGCAGACAAGCACCCTGCTGCGTTGCAGTTTCCACTTTTTAAGCATTTATTGATTGAAACAGTAGGAAGGATCTTTTTCTCTTATTTGATCAAAGGGATCTCAGATTGGGAGGAAAGTTCACCCAATTATGTTAGGGTTTCTCATTGCATTTTACTCTTTGTCTAGAGTGTATTCTAATTTAGGATTTTGAAATTTTTGTCCATGTTAGAGACAGCCTGTGTGGTGGGAAGACTTGATTTCCTTCCCACACTTCATTAAGAGACCTGTTCCTCCTTTGTGCCCTGTTGCAATTTGTAGGATCCACAGAGATCGCTACTCTGATGCTGTCCACTTGCTAAGGGATCCAAGAACAGTTTACAAGAGCTGGGTCAGGTCATTTTATGCAAGAGATGGATGCCAAGCAAAGGAGTTAGTCTAATCTACAACAATTTCTTCTTTGCTTTTGTTGTTTGAAAGTTGCTATATTGTTTTCTTTGCAAGTCAACACTTCAAACAAGTCAAAGTCAAACACAGCTTGCTTTAAGGGAACATCTTGGAGTTTGTGTGTACCTTGAATCATTCAGTTAGGAAAAATGGCAATGGAGGAGTTGGAAACATTTTCAGGCTTCAAGAAAGAAAGTATGAATAATATTCCAAAGATCACCAATTATCATCAGATTTTATCAGTTATTTACTCTTGAGATATTTGGTTCTCTTGCCTGAAATATGATCAGATGGGCAAGTTTTCAAAATTTCCATCTTGTAAGTTTTTAGATTTTCATTTGGAGGATACTGAGATGCCTTCTATCTGGCACCTTAAAACCTTTGGGTGTTGTCTTACCAACTTTTGAAATAACCTAGAGAACAGTTTTTGCATTCTTCTTCATGTTCCCTGCAAGAAAGCAATCGTATTTGATATATAAAAGTATCATATGGGATTCATTTGTCCATTAATTCCAACAGGACTCACCAGTATCAAAAACAAATGATTTGAACCTTGACAACAAAGCTTGAAGAAATATTTCATATGCACAGCTCTCCTAATTTTGTTCAATGAAGTAGTACCAACATGTTGGATTCAAGGGAGAGCAACATCATGGTACATCATCTTAGTATTAACTTCATTGAAAAAAATCAACTTTATTATTGGATAAACATGTCTAGGCTTGTCTGTGATGCTGCAAACACTAGGCACTACATTTGTATAGATTATATGGAAGACCCACCATGAAGAACAGAACTTGGCTTGCTAAATCAGAGCAGTCCTAGGCCCAGAGAGATGTGCATGTTTTGTTTAAAGCTAATCTCTATGTCCTGCTTTGAATCAACTGACATTCCAAGTAAAGATGCAACTTTTTTCATTAGCGGTGACGAAATCACAATCTACTTGTTTAATCAAGTAGAAGACAGAATGTGCAGGGAGTGCATTTAGCAGTCTTTTAAAACTATTTGAGTTTATGTTTCAAGGTTGTGATTCTTCATCTGTATCTTTTCCTTGAGGAATTTTGTAATCTCAGCTTTGGTAAAACTTTCATAACAATTGAAAACAATATTCCTGAGACTAATTCTCGTAAGCCTTCACATATATCTAACTGTCCTGAATGCTGGCACTGGGCTTGGAATAGAGGAGAGACCATATCAGAATCGTAAAAGTGGACCTGATACCGTAGTTCTGTACAGTGCAGTAATTGATACTGTGTTCTTGCATTTAACACAGAAAATATTTTGCATTGTGTATTATTGAGCAGTGGGAACATCCTGCATGCCTTCTCTGTCACGGTGTCTGTGCCTTTTGAAACAGCAAGATCCATAGGACCCCAATCTTGCTGTCCTTTAGGAGGGTCTTGCTCCACCCTTAGGCCAGTATTTCTCAACCTTGACAGCTTTAAGATGCATGGACTTCACCTCCCAGAATTCCCTAGCCAGCCATGTTCCCTCATCTTAAATTTGCCAAGTTTGAGAAACAGTGCCTTAGGCACTAGGCTGAGATGATGTGTGAACCTGCAATCCTGTTGTATATTTTGACTGTGTCTTTCTCCACGAGATGATTCATTTTACTGTTGTGATATTTGTTGCTCTCTCTTATTTTTAACTCTCTGTAAGCTGCCCCAGGATCATTTAACAAGCGGTTGGCCTTAGAAGTTAAATAAATAGAAATGGATGAAATGGGAAATAAAAGAAGTCCCTGGTGGCTTTGTTTGCTCCTTGATTGAAGTATGAACAAGGGACCCATTTTGAATAGGGTTCTCCCACTAGCCCAGATGGTCCATTCATCTGTCTTCCTTCCGGCTGCTTTTACCCCAGCCTCATCAGTCTCCTTGAATTATCTTATCCCAGTCTGGGACAGAAGAGGAGCTAAATCTATCACCAAACAGCCTTCAGGAGACTTGTGCTACAAGGAGACAGACCCAATTTAACACTTCATTAAGGATTTGCCAGCCAGTGATCTAGATTATCAGGGTTACTGCCAGCTAATTGCATCTTCCTATACTTATTATATTTGGAGAGACAGAGAAGGGTCCTCAGCACTATATTTAGAAAAATGTCCCATGGGGATCTCATTATGGAACAAAGCATTTATTGGTGCTGTGCTGGCCATTAACTCTTCCTCTTTTTTTATTTTAAACAAGGGTTAACCACTAGGAAAACTCCACTTTTGTGTTTTGTGCCTTTGAACCAGTGGTAACTGACTGCACAAGTCCCTGCAGTTTTCTTGACAAGATTTTGGAAGTGATTTTTCTCTTGCCTTTCTCTTCCTGGGGCTGGGAGGGAGTGACTGGCTCCAGTTTACCAACTAGCTTTGTGTCTAAGGCAGGACTAAAACTCAAAGTCTCCCACTCTCTATTCTGGTGCCGTAACCAGAAAACTCCACTACTGTTCAAGCAAGCACAGCAATAAGCTACTAAGAAATAGTTGCATGAATTTTGTGCTGTTTTTTGGTAGAAAACAAAATGAACAGCTGAAAAATCAACAGGGAAATCTTAGTATATTAAATGGCCCCCCCATATCAAAGTCTCAAATACAAAAGAAAAGCAGAAAATCAACAATACATCTCCAGTTGATTGGACAGACTGCAGTGCATTTTCCTCTAGCCCACTTTTGTCAACTATAAAGGATAGCAGTTCTCTGGGTCTTTCACATATCTGGTGACAGAAGGAACTCAAACACTACAGCACCTGCACTGCATTCAGAATTTGATTGATCCAGTTGGTTATGTCTCTGATTAAAAGGATCAATGGTGAAAGGAAAGACCTTGAAGGTTTTTTGCCAGTTAAAGTAAATCATGGGTAAGCACCTGACATCTTACAGAAGACTGGATTTTAAAATACATCAGCACTGGTCTGTATGGCCAGAGCTTTGGGGAGTTAAATTTTGAAATATTTGGAAGGCACCAAGTTCCTTATCCTGGAGAAAAGAGTATTTGGCCAGATGAAGCAATTATCTGACTGAGTTTAGTTTATCAGTTCAGCAGTCAGATTTTGGCTGAATTTTTAAGTTCTCCAACTCTGGTTCCTTTTATCACTTCCTCTCTTCTGAACAATTTCCTGGCACAATTTTCTGCTAGGAATGAAAGTTGACCAATTATTGGACCCATTCCTATTCTCAAGACCACTTAATAGTAATGATAGCAATGTAAGTGGTAACTAATTGCTGGCACATGGTGCTTCTGCTGCAATGCAAAACCTGGGAACCGCGACCTCAAGGGATGTGTTGCTTAACTAATATTGTAAGTATTTTGCTATGTTGTTGCGTCCAGTTCCCTCTAAAGGCATCCATTTTGACAAAGATCTCGGGTTGTAGGCATAAATATTTAATAAGCAATATATCTGTATTTTATTGCTTATTACCAGCAAGATTATTTCAGTATATTACACTTAGGTATTAATATTTATGGCGTATTACTTGGCTCAAAGTTAAATGGCTTATTGACACTCCATTAATGCCTAGTAAGCATAGTCTCTTTTTTTACCTCTTCCTCCTCCTCCCTCCTTCTTTCCTTCTCTCTCTCTTCTAAAGTGTTGAAGGCAGAAACAAATCTTTCAAAAAGTAGACAAAATCCTGGCACTCCTTCCTTCCTTACTTCCTTCCTTCCTTCCTTCCTTCCTTC
>JANHZU010002835.1:73160-102987 GCA_032468055.1 Acrochordus granulatus | reverse complement strand
ATGAGATCAAACCAGTCAGGCCTGATTGTTCACTGGAAGGACAGATACTGAAGCTGAAGCTAAATACTTTGGCCCCCTAAGAGAGGACTCACTGGAGAAGACGGTGATGCTATAAAAGATTGAAGGCAAAAGGAGAAGGGGATGGCAGAGGATGAGATGGGTGGATAGCATAGTCATGTGATGGGTGTGGGCTTGGGCAGACTCCAGGAGGCAGTCCAGGACAGGGAGGCCTGGCATGCTGTGGTCCAAGGGGTCTTGAAGAGTCGGACACGACTGAACGGTTGAAAAAACAAAAAGTAGTGAGAAAAGAATAAATAAAGGAAAGGGGATGGAGGCCATTAAGTAAGGTCATCTCCTTTAATGGATGTCACCACTTACAACCGTAATGAGCAAGTCGAGAACTACCTGTATTGTCATTTCTGGTAGCAATAATGGTATTTCTTTCTGACCAGAACTGAATGATGAGCTTTAAAGATATGTTTATAAATAGGTAGAGATTTATTTTGCATTATTTCTTAGATAAAGTGATAAATTGGAATAGAAAATGGATTTATTTGTCTAAGTTTACTACTTCTGGTAGCTCTTAATAGATATTTGCTGATTAGGGCTGAATGATGAGCTTTTATAATTTGATTATTGATAAAGGAGGAGATATGGGAAGGAGGTATCTTTCTTATTGAAATATTAGAACAAATATTAAATTACTGAAATTGTTTACATTTGTAGAGGGAGAGGGGAGTCATCTTTTACATCTCCCACCTCCCTCCAGACAAATATCAACAATTTCCTTCTTTTCTTTTTTTCTATATCTCTTTGCATTTCTCTTTTGCTTTGCTTTTCATATTTTTCTTAGTTTGTGTTCATTTTTTATCTTTGTAAACTTTAATAAAATTATTTTTAAAAATATACTGCTTGATCCATGTTTTCTTGGTTATCTAGCCTGGATTTTGAGTTCCTTGGAAGGAAGGAAGGACCACTTGTATTCACACAGTATATTTAATCAGATCAATTGAAGAGGAAGTGGATGAATTTGCATAATCTTGCTTTGGTTGAGGTTGGTGAGAGGTGTGTGTATGTGTATGCTTTAACATATTGTGCAAATTGGCTTTGGTTTAGAACCATTTGGCTTATGGTTCAAGGTATAAGCAAAGCTCATAAAATGGGTTAAATCAGAACCCAGATTAATCGTGCAGTCTAGAATGTAATAATTCTGTACTGTTGGATAGATTCAGGCATTGTATTGAGTCATAATATAGGTTGATGAGTTTTGCTTTATTGTGTATTTATTTTTTCAATTTATATATGTAACCTCAGAAAGTCATATGAACCAAGCTGTTAAGATTTCTAAATGATAGCTCATTATCAAGGGCATTGTGTGAATTCTGCCCATGTGGCTTATTCTAGAAATTATGGTTAAATAAATCATAAAGACTTAACGCAACCATTTACATCCTTTTTTCCTTCAAATCAAGATCTGAGATCCAGAATGATAATACCTTGCGCATCAGCCGAGTGAGTGCAGAGGATGAGGGGACCTATACTTGTGTGGCTGAGAACAGCGTGGGCAAATCTGAGGCTTCTGGGTCTCTCAGTGTGCACGGTAAGTAGGCTTGAGGGGACTATGGAGTCTGGCTGCTGAACAGCTATGGGCAAAGAAGTTTAACACGGATATGGGTCATGCTGTCCTTGGTGTAACTGTAGCTAAACCAGCTTTGTTTGGCTTCATGGTTAGCATTCTGACCAATCTCAGCAGATACCAAGGGCTGATTGGAACTGAAAGGTTGTAAAGCAGGAATGGGTGTTTATATGTACTCCAGATATCTGGAACTACAACTTCCAAGCTATAGTCAGGAGAAATGGCTGTTGTACTCCAAACATCCAGAAAGCATCCACTTAATGACAGTTCCAGAAAAGGGTCAAGGAACATGGTGCATATGTTTCTTACAGACTTCCCCATTTCCCCCCCAACTTCAAAATAAATTACATATTGCTTTTGGTTTCCACCTTTTTTTTTGCAAACCATGGAGCAGCTTTAAGATCATGCCCCTAAAGTTTGACAATGAACTGCAAAATAAAAAGGTTAGAATTTCCCAGATTTTTAAAGAAGAAAAACTAAAACAGCTGCATTAACTTGATAAACACGGAGTAAAATTTGCTTCATTAAAAAAAACTGGGGAAGGCTGTTAAATATTCTGGGCCTTTCCCCTCCTAAAACATCATCTTATCACTGGAATGCTCCCTAGAGCAGCTGGGAAAACACAACCACAGAGGTGGTTATATAGCCCAGGCATAAAAAAAATTGCCTCTATATCTTATTTAAAGAAATATGCAGCAAAGTCACTTTCAGTCACATTGTTTGCGGTACTTATTTAATAGAAACAAGCCATCAAACTAAACCTTTGAAATATACTCACAATAAAATTCCTGGCCAGTCACTAAAGACTGAAATTGAAATTCAAGAGTTATCTCTTTTTCTTAGTTATAACTCCGACCTCTAAAATTCATTCCTAAACAGGTAGGTGTTGTAATATTAGTAGGGGAGTCTCTAAGTCTGCGTATCTCTAAGAAGAAGGGATAGTGTGATCTTAAAATGCTTTGAGCACATCTGTACTTTCTTACTTATTGTAACAATTTGTATGCTGTAGCTTGCAATATCAAAACATACAGTGCATATAATAAAATCCAAAAAAATGCATATGTAGCTTGTTCTGCTATGGTCAAGTGCTGAGATCCAAAAGCCATGCAGAAAGAGACTGCTTATGCCCTATTCTTAAATGTCCAAATGGGTGCCATCTTGATCTTGGTAGGCAAAGTATTCCACAGTGGAGAGAGCCAACTTAGAGGTCCCTGTCCTCTAACTCTCTTGTGGATTGGATACCCATCCTACCCTTCTCAGTTAGATGGTGTTGGAAAGACAGAGTCCCGTGGAGCAAGTGTCGTACAGGTAGTGAAGACCTGAGCTCTAAAAGGCTTTGTAGGTGAACACTGATATGTTGAATCAGGACTTTCTGTTGATCTGGCAACGAGATAAGTACAAATTTGGCTACTAATACCTTTATCCTCTAATTCTCTAAGCATTCATGTCAGCCTTATTTAATCAAACGCATCTCATACTTTTTTATTTTTGTTTTTCTCATATGTTCTCTTTGGTCCAGTTGGCCCATTCTGTAAGTATTCATTTCATCACATATCATTGCTGCATGCTGGTATGGGTTAAGATACATTGAACAGGTTGTTGCATGCTTTTTTTTTTTCAAGCCACACGGGAATTAATTGATTTTTATGGATGATGAAGTGGGCCCCAAATGATTTTTCCTCCGACAAAAATGAACTCATTGAGTCATAATCTTTGTAGCAAATTATAAAATATGATATTGTGGGTATAGACTTTCAAAAATCTGTCTTCTGAATATACAAGAGATTTACTGTGAGGTAATGGCACATAAAATCATAGCCTGATCATGCAGTCAAATTATGTGTCTACTTACTGAGTAGTCCTGTGTGTATAATATTGCAGTGATAGTTTCTTAATTTTTTTGGAATGCCAGAATTCAACCATAATCTTACCTGAATCATATTTTCATCATTCTGTTTCTTAAAATTTGTGCTTTGTGAGTTTACAAATAAAGAACATAGAATGGTTTCTTCTTATGAATGATGGAAAAAGAGATGGATTCCTGTTTCATAGGACTGTTGTTGGAATTTGTCTAGAAGTGCTAACATGTAAGTGATACTTAGCAATGATACAAGTATTTACAATAGTTAAATCCTAGCTTACAAAGCATCAGATGTTTCCCTCCAGAGAGAAAACACAGAAATAGAATTCACACAACAAGTTTGCTTTCAAAGAAAGCAACAATTGCATTGCTAAATAATTCCATGAATTAAGCTGATCAAACACATTGATACTCCTCTGTCTTCCATGAATATTAGCTTTTCTTCTTGGATATTTCCATAATAAGCAAATCAGGACTGATTTGAAATAGGTGATCACCAAGGTTGGATATGATGTCAGTCATATGATCCGCTAAGTCATTTTGGGATCAACAGAGACATGTGTGTTTGAATAGGCAAAAACTGAAGGTGACTGCTACTTCCCTCGATCACTTTTATTTGAATTCTCATAAATAAAGACTCAGAAAACTCTAAAAAAAACTGAACAAACCATTCTAAGTTTTCTATTGGTCATTATGCCCATTAAAAGAAAACTAGAAAACTATTAGAATAAGAAAGTCCAATTTATTGGCATGTGTCATGGCAATTAATTTAAGAGAGAATGCATCAAGGGATATATTTAACTTTGTTCTTCAATGTAAGCAGATTTGTAACACAATCTCCTTTATTCTTCTTTGCCTTATTCTTCCAATTTATACCTAACCCTGAGCAGTACATTTCTCACTCTCAGTTTCCTGAAATACTAACATTCATGTTTCAGCTATTACTTTGGGGAGAAGTCTTAACATACTGCCAAACTATCCCAGTTTTTTTAAAACTTGGCAATTTTAAGATGTGTGGACTTCATTCCCAGAATTCCCCACCAGCATGTTTTAAGGTGCATGGACTTCCACTCCCAGAATTCCCCAGCCATCATGCTTTAAGATGTGTGGACTTCAGCTTTCAGAATCCCTTAACCAGCATTCTTTAAGATGTATGGACTTCATTTCCCAGAATCCCCTACCCAGCATACTTTAAGATGTGTGGACTTCAGTTCCTAGAATTCCCCACCCAACATGCTTTAAGATGCATGATTTTCAGCTCCAAGAATTTCCTATCTAACATGCTTTAAGATGTATGGACTTTAACTCCCAGTGCAGACATCTTAAAGTTTGAAAAACACTGATCTAGCCTAACCTTATTGTAATCCAAGCTCATAAATAAGTTAGAAAAGGAGAATTGGGTACATTAGCAAACTATATCCTCCCATTCCATTTAAGTTCTTTCAGCACAGACCTAGAGCTAACCTGTTAGCCAATCCCAGATTAATCAGCATTTAGGATGTATAGAAGCATTTACCATCAGCAACAAATCATGGTTTTTGAATAATGGCTGTTCTAGGTTTCAACATATGACAGACATGGCTTCTAAGTAATAACATACACATACCCATTCATCAGCCCTATGGTTTAGTGTCTTCTGCAACCAATTATAAACATTGATATGCACACAGGGAATTCAACACCATTTGCAAACTTAACCGTCTTCTCAAGACATCTTACCAGTTATACATTGCAGCTACACATTTATATCTAGAACTGAACAATGTTGCCTCTCTTACTCAAGTCTTCTCTCCAAGGTATTTTCATGAAGAGTATTTATTTACAAAGTTTATAGACTGCATTTCAACAAAAGGTTCTCCCAGCAGTATATGTAGTTTAAAAAGCAGCAGCTAACCAATTCATTTCAGTGACTTTTTAATCGAGTGTGGGGTGAGTTTTTACAGATGGATATTCCATCCTGCATTGCAGATCAGCCTTTCAGTGCAAGTTTCAAGGCTTTGGAGAAGGCAAAAAACATAAGCAACCAGGGAAGAAAACAAAGTTAAACCTATAGTGTTGTCCTAATAAAATCCTTCCTTCCTTCCCTCCCTCCTTTTCTCCTCCCTTTTTCTTCTGTGTTAAATATTAGAATGTAAACTCCTCAAGACAAGAACTTGCTTACTGGCAGACTTGTAAAAACAGTTGCTTTGATTGCACAATTTGCTTTGTCTCAGAATCCAAACACCTAGCTGAAAAAAGTTCCAATGAGCTTGTAAAAATCTGTTTGGTGAAACTGCACATGGAAAAACATCTTTGCCTTCAAATAAAACTGTTGTATTTGGACTTAAAATGCCAGACTCCCATATATTCTATCTCGGGTTTGCAGATCTCCAACAGGCTAAGGAAAAGTGGGGTCTTCTGTTGCCTCTGATGGCCAAATGCCGGTTGGCAGGCCTCCCCAACAGGTGCCTGTTGTTTGGAGCTAATAAATCACCCTGCAACAAAGAACAGGAGTCCTTGTAGCTGTGCAGATAAGGAGCCCAAAGGTGAACAAGAAATGCTGGAAAAGGAATACCCGCCCCCCTCCATCCTTGGCTGCATACGCAGCAAGGCAGGTCAATTTCCTGCCTTGGGGAAGGAGGTAGCAGGAAGGGAAGAGATTTCATTTTGCCATCATCTCTTATCTCCATGCTGGATTTGTGGGCAACAGGAACATTTCCTCAGGCAGACCAAGTCAATCTTGCCCTTGTTTTATCTTTGCCCTTTGAAGCAAGGAAGTATCAAGGAAGACAAGGCAAAGCAGTGCTGGGGGGCAGCAGTGAATTTCCTGAGTCACCAGATCCTTTCCATTACCCAGCTTTGGCTGGTCTTTGAAGTAACAGGGTCAGCTGCATCTGGCTGCATCTATGATTTGAGAAGGGGGCTTTCCCAGCAATTATTAACCAAAGAGTCAAATTAACAAAAGCCTCCTCCCTTCCCTCCCATTTGCATTTTTATTTGATTATACAGCAGGTGGCACCAGCCAGCTATTGCTCTGAAAGGTCAGAGGTCCCTTAACTTGTATCCAGGCACATGTTAGAGCAAATGGCCCTTGACCAGTCGCCCTGGTTGCAACGTTCTGAGAAGACTGCAGATTTCTGCGGTGCCAACCGAAGGACCCTCAGCCGGACGACCTATAAAAAGGGTTCGCCTAGTTTCACAAATACATCCTCGCACACCGATTGCTTGAGCATGGCTGTGGGGACAAAGGCTGATCTTCAGCGAAGTGCTGGGGCTGCTCAAAAGGCTGGTGTATTCTTTGTGTTGCCACCCACCCTTTCCTCCAAGATTTATGATCATCAAGACGAGACTCTGCTTTTAAAGGCAGTGAGGAGCGAAATATGACCCAGAGGCTCAAGTTATAAAATCGTAGACAGTTGCATCAGCGGGACTTGACCCCAGGCCTTTGATGGTTTGGGGACGATTGGGTTACCTGCCATGATCCCACCATGTATTTAGATGTCAGGATGATAAAATCAAGACAGGAAATACCCCAAACACCTGAGTGCCCCTAAGCTCTCATAAAATCTTAAGTGGGCATCTTCGAACTAAAGTTTACTTTTTCTTACCCCACTTTTGTGGAAGATGTCAAAAAAAGACCAATTAGTGAAGGATATTGCATTTTTTCAAAAAAAAATACGATAGTAAAAGAAAAGTGCAATTGGTGTGTTGTGAGCTTCTTTACCACTGAACCAGAATGGCTTTTGTAGATTTCTTTTTGAATATTCCCGACCATCTCTCTTCCCATTTTGCTATATCTAGAGAAAGGACATATTATTGTGGCCCTCGAGACAAATACGCACCCCCAACAATAAAGTTGCTTTTGAATCATAACTCTAAATCTGACAGAAGACGATTGTTAAATACACAGGGAAGAATGACATTTTTTATGGCTGTGTTTAGTCAACATGGCTGATCCACTGAATTGCCATCCTGGGGACAATGCCCCTTTTTGTCAAATCGGAAGCAGCTATCTTTCTCTCCTGGACATCACAAAGAAGGCTTAGAAGTGGCAACTTCCCCTGTTTTTTTTAAATGGAAAATAAAAGGGGGTACCAATCTGCAGTGATCCAATCAGGGCCATAGTTGAGAATGACACAGAATTTCTACCACATTTGCTCCATCTCTCTCCCTTTCCCTCCCTGCCTCCCTCTCTCACACATACATGCATACACATTGGGCTGTAGGACTGGAAAGAACAGAAATTATTTTAAGAGATTATTTCACCCGGCAGCACAAGAACATAACTGAAGGAAGTGGGTTTAACTCCAAATAGCTCCACGTGATTAAGTTATGGTATTCATATGACACATCATATGACATCAATAGAACAAAATATTTGTAGCTCAAGGTTGGGTTGTGGCATCCTGAGTGCTCTCTGAGCATTGTTCTTTTCTTGTTGACATTTCATTATCCAACTTGGTAACAGCTGATGATGGTACCTAGTTGGGTAATAAAACATCTGCAAGAAAACAACCAAGCTCAGAGAGCATCCACATTAACACCCATACACCCATTATGACCCAATTAAACATATCATTTGAACAGGGTTATACTTAATTAATTCCATTTAATTTACATTCGGACCAAATTTAATTTTTATGATGGAACACACTGTTTCTGACTGCAGCTCTTAGTTTAATCTAGGAATTTGAGAGAAAAATAAGATTTTTCCTATAAAATATGGTAAACAAAAAGTGTCCTCTGTCTATTCTGAATTTGAATTCCCATAATAATATTTTTCCATTAGCCATGCTGATGGGCTATTAGGATGAGAACATAAAAATAGTCCTACTTCAGCTCTAATAATAACAAATAATAAGCTTTTTGGAGAAGAAATGTTAAAAGCAGGTCAAATTTCTATTAACCACCTGGCTACCTTGGGAACATGTGTTGCGCTCTTCCAAAAGAAATCCACTGGATGATTTCAATATAGGATAAGCTGATAATGGGTCCTGTGTTTCTTCAAATACTCATATCCTTTCCTGGACAATTTTTTGATCTCTATTGTCACTTACACCATTGTTCCAATTTCTCATATTTTTTCCTCTCTAGTATCAAACCCAAAGATTAAGGAAACCAGTATAAGAGATGAAAGCAACCCAGCCCTTCAGCACTAATTTCCCATTTAAATTCTATCTGCATGTATTCTACCTCCCAACCAAACATTTCTCCTGTCAATCAATAACTATTAACGATCGGCAGGGGTTTCCCCCACCCCTCTTTTCTTTCTGTGGAAGTTGTCCAAGAGAAGATGACTGTGAACAAGGAGGGAGCAAGCCAGCACACTGTTCTCTTATGCTCACACATCTCTCCTGATTAGCATATGGGTAACCTAGCAATCCATAACTTCATTAAGGAGAGGCTTGCAGTGCTCAGCATGACAATGGCACACCTGAAGGTGTTGTCATTACTGTTTTCAATAGCACCTAATGCCCCAATAAATTACGGCTCTGCAAGAAGGGATAAGAACATTCGGTCTTCATGGTTCTCTTCTTCTTCTTGGTAATGTAGAGGGGAGGGAGGAGAGGTGATAAGGCAAGTGATTAGCATTTGTAAAACCTGACTGTCATTTGTCTTGCATTGAGAGCTGAGATGGGGAAAGGTTTTCAAAGAGCCAAGAGTGCTTAGAAAGAAAGGAATTTACATCCGAGATATTATTCATGGTTGGGTGGTTGATTTAGCTGACTTGTTCCTTTCTTGGTCTCCCTCAGCCTCCTCCAATGCCTTTTCCACTGCAAATTGATATTCTTTGCATGCTTGTATAGGGTGGTTTTTTAAAAAGA
The DNA here is from genome assembly GCA_032468055.1 of Acrochordus granulatus. Taxonomy (NCBI): domain Eukaryota; kingdom Metazoa; phylum Chordata; class Lepidosauria; order Squamata; family Acrochordidae; genus Acrochordus; species Acrochordus granulatus. Next base: position 93,686 of record JANHZU010002835.1, on the reverse strand, counting down.
AAATCTCAGGGCTCCCTAAAAATGTTCTCCTTTGTTTGGTGTCCTTTTTTCCCCCCTTTTAAACTGTCTTTGGCACCTCCCAATGCTTTGAATTACCCCCTTTTCTTCCTTTGTAAATGCCTCTAGTTGCTCTTCTGGGATGCCCAAATGCTGAAGCAGCTAATTTGTGAACTGCCAAGACCATTAATTCTTCTATTTTAGGATGATCAGAAAGGGGTAATAGATGACAGAGATTAGCCAGGAGAGGTTTTCAGAATACTTTGTTCCCATGGCAAAGGAGATGGTTCAGGTTAGAACTAAGGTTTCATAAAAATGCAGTCCAGGCTCAGTCCTTAGCATTTTTAGATACAGCTGGAAAAGAACCTAGTCTGGGTTTGACTCTATTGGGACTACAGCTCTGAGAATTCTGGAGTTGCCCTCTCAGCACATCTGGAGGACTTTTGGCTGATGCTGACCATATGAGTGCATCCATGAGGGTCAGTAATGAGTCAGTGGTGAGATATGACATAAGGGAGCTTTCAGTATTCCTAAACAAAAAAGGCTACCTATCTCCTTTAACTCCTACCCCTCAGGGTTCTTTGTCTTGTTGGTCTTTAAATTAAAATATTGCTAAAGAGATAGTAGCCTAACTAACTCATTTTAAAATTGTTCTTCCACCTGTTTTTTGTCTATAGTCCCACCTCAATTAGTGACCCGTCCTCGGGACCAGATTGTGACCCAAGGCCGCACTGTGACATTTCAGTGTGAGACCAAAGGAAACCCACCACCAGCTGTGTTCTGGCAGAAGGAAGGGAGTCAGGTAAGTTCATGGCGTGAGTTGGGTATATAGGTGAGAGAGAATGTACATGTAACTTGTATTTTGACCCTATTCACGTATCATACTCAACATGATCATGAAGGGGATCATGAAGTTGTTCAAACTTCAAAATGCAGTTGATTTGACTAAATTGTTTTTTGGGAACTAAATGAAACCACTCAATTAACTCTTAGTTTCCAGCATAGTGCAAACTATCTGAGTTAAATGTCCCTTCTAATATCTGTAATCAAGTGGAAATTCTAGATAGATTTTATGAAAATGGGCCACTGTAGACATGTGATTCCTGTGGTTTTTCAGTTTTCATCACCATGTGGCCACCTGGGGAGTAATAAAGGTTCATATAACCTTCTATCCTTACCTATGTACAACAGGATCAAAAAACAAAACAAGCCAGAAAATAAGATGGAAAATTATAATCTTACAGTTGCTTTTATGGCTGTTAGGGTGACTAAAACTGTGGCCACCACAAGGCTACACAGAACCTCCTGGTTGTGTATGGTGCTGATATGCAGAATTGAGATAATTGGTGAGGAATGGGGATCTGGGCTTTATTAGGGTGCCTTGATATTCTTTCTTAGATTTATTTCTCACATTTCTTCCTACTGCTCAAATTAGCAATCAGTTCTCTCACTATTTTCCATAATTCTTCTATTGGGAAAATTGGACTGAGAAATAATGATAACTCTAAAGTTTTCAGTGAATGTCTATGACCAAGGATAGACTTTCATACAGAATTAAGATAGAATGCTGTAGGAAAAGTACTAGAATCAGATGCAAGAAAGTTGAATGGATCATCTGAGACCAGTAAGGTAACTAGTTGGTGAGAGAATTTGGACCGAAAATTCCCATGCAGTTCTTGGTTTATCATATTTCCCCAAAAGTCATGCTATCGATAGAGATGGAATGGCACAGAGGAAAGGAGAGGATGTTGAAGTATGATGAATTCCTTGTCAGTTATTGTCCCTCACCCTGCTCTTTCTAGCATCCATCCATGACAGTTGTGTCTAATGGAAGTAGTTCTTAAACAAAAACAATTCCTTGTCTTCAGTCTGAAGTTTTTAGTAGTGTTTCCCCATTACAAAAAAAGCTTGGCTACCATTAGCTGGTGTCTGCCTCTTTATGGAATTGAAGACAGAGAAGATTGTTTTTAAATGAACTTTGGATTCTATAAGCTTTTTGTGATCCGGAAAGAAAGAGAATTATCACAGCAAAAGCACATACTCTAGGTTGTAGGATCTATATGGTCTACAATCCCAAATTTTACTGGTGTAAAACAGTGGCAGATGGGGTCCTTTGAGGCAAAACCATTTGTCTCCAGTATGCTTTGAGCCATATTCTGGGATGTCTTATAGTATAAGCTGTAAAAACTAGCTTGCACCTCAGGATCGGATTAGGCAGGAGATTAAATCACAGGAGATTAAATCACATTGTATTTAACATTTTAGTTTGTCACTAATTACATCTGCAGAGGCTGCTTGTAATTGTACTGGCTGTATTAAACACTGGGAATCAGAAACCCGTGTCAATAGACCATGTCACAGCCAGCTGTCTTCCAGTCTACTATCTTCTGCTTACTCTTTTCTAAAGGATTGGAAAGTCTTCCCATTTCCTTTGGCATCAAAGTTGCTAACAGTAATAGTCCATAGATGTAAACAGCACAATATTACTCAGGGGTTCTTGGAACATTTGCCTACTGATTTGCAGGTCAGCAAGCTATGTTTCTATGTACTAGAAAACAGGGCAAAATTATAGTCTGATTTTTCAAAATTAGAAGATTTATATGTATGTAGAAGTCATAGAAGCATACAGGAAACCATAATAGCTACTGTATCCATTTTATTTTGGTGAAAATGTGGTGTTACGTTTTTTTTTAATTCAGTGAGTTCTGCATTGATGGGAACTGCCCAGGCTTTAGGCAAAATAACAGGAGGAGAGAATTTGAGAAGAAATGCTTAATAATTTCTAAGATGGTGGCGTTTCTTCTGTTGGGCTGCCAACAAAAGCTAAGATTTTGCCTTACTTTTATTTGTAGCAAGCCAAAGCTGCTCATGTCATCCAGATGTATGGGTTGATACACCTCTTGGGACATCCAGTCTCTTGGAATGAACAATTGGAGTTTCTAAGATGCCTTTAAATAGCACTGAGCTATTACTGTGTCAATTACTCCCATCCTGAGAGGATCAGTGATAGAAAGGAAGGGGGAAGGGAAAGCCAGGAGCTCTAGTGACATTGGGGAGGGGAGTGAATTGTTTGCTGGCAAGGGCTGAAACCTATTCAGTGGAGCAGATGTCATATCCAAAGAATCATAGCAGTTTAGCATTAAGAGGGTTTCTTTGGTGGTCTTAGAGATCATCTGGTGAGTTCAGCCTTGGAATCCCTGACAGAAAGCTGAACATGTGGACTTTTTCTCTCTCCCATATAGAGAATGGGTGGGCTTATTCTTTCCTGGGAAAACGCAACCTCTTAGGTTAGAACCTAAGAAAAAGTGAGAGCAAGCATGGTTGGGCAACCTATGAAGGCAGGCTATTTCCCTGACAGGTCCTCCAACTCAGCATGTTGAGGCCTGCTTGCTCTGTGTGGGCAACAGTGTGAATGGAAGAGAATTATAAAGGTCATGTCACATGCCTAAGTATTGTAGTGCACTTCAAACATATTAGGGAGCCATGATTGTCTGCCTCAGGAATGAGTTTTAACCTCAAGAACTCTTGTCTCTGCGTCTTCATGTCTCCCAAAAAGTTGCAAAAATTTCCCTTCTGCTTTTAAACAAGCTATACCTCCTCAAGGTCTCCATTCTCAAGGAACAGTGGTTTATTTAAATGAGAGATAGTGAGAACAAGTGAAGATCACCCCAGAGTTTTAGACCTTGATTTATTCTAAAATTACCTTTTAAACAAAATACAGCCCCCTGTGTTTAGGCCTCTTGGATAGCTGTGATTTGTTTAAAAAGTGGTGCTTCTAGTCTGTGAAGAAAAGAGAGAGAAGAGTTGCAAATTCAAGGCTGTGGTGTCCTCTTATGTCTGAACTTGATAAGGGGGAAATGTTGATGTTGAAATTCAATTTGCAGTAGCCTCTTAACAGTGACTGTAATTCCCAAATAAGAACAGATGTCAGATAGGGAGGTCCACTTTCAAAAACCTGTTAAAATGCAATTTTTTTCAATGCTCTTGAGATTGCCTTTTTATTTCTAGTTGGTCCCATAATAGTCTCAAGTAGAGAATGGATTAGCATAAAAATGATGATAAATAAAGTTATACTGGGACTCTGTGATAGCTCCCAGCCATTCCCCTTACGTGCTTTCTTTCTCTTTCTACTCCTTTGGTACAGGTTCTTCTTTTTCCCAGCCAGCCTCCTCAAGCGACAGGCCGCTTTTCTGTAGCTCCAAGTGGTGAGATGACAATTGTGGATGTGCAGACCTCAGATTCAGGCTACTACATGTGCCAGGCCATTAGTGTGGCAGGAAGCATTCTTGCCAAAGCTCTTCTGGAGGTGGAAGATGGTAAGTGTTCCAGGAGTGTGAAGCTGTATTGTTTCTTTTCTGTCACAAAGGAGGGACAATACACATTTTATTCCAGTCCCAGAGAAGCTATAGAAAAGGGAAGACAGTTCTTAGAAATTTCAATATACTCCATATGGAGGATGTAAAGAACAATCTCAGTGAACCTGAGTTAGATGATTTCCCAAGGTTCCTTTCTAAAGTTTAATATTACTTCATGGTCCTGTTCACACAATGAGTCAACAGGAAAGGAATGTGTTGTGTGAACATCCCAACTCAATTAATTCCAGAAACTAATTTGGAAAGGGATAATTTTAGCCCAAACAACTCCAGGGGTATTTGGGGTTCAACTAACCTCCAGTCAGCCGTATTGTGCAAACTGTTTACTAACAGTGGGGATATCAATTTTCCCTTCCAGCTTGTAAAATATGAACAATGCCAACACTGAGCTGTGAAAGTGGGACTTCTTTAGGTATTCTGTCCTAGTTTTCTTTACGTTCTTCATTCATGGGAGTGGATAGAGAGAAGGGACACCCTCTCTTGACTGCCTTTTGCAACAGCTGGGAGGATTCAGAGAATAGCTGCTTTCCAACTGGTTTGCAGTTAGACACTACTGGTGTATAGGTGTAAGTCATATACCGGGGAAACAAGATTTGGCCGACCATGTCTACCAAATACAACCCATCCCTTCTGGGTGGCAAAGAATTTAGCAATGCTTTGATCCCATTTCTTTTACCTTTCAAGAAGCAGAAAAGTGCCCCCATCTCACCACTCTAAAGAGTTTTGTGTATGTGTGTTTCATGAGGAGAGGTTGCAAGAAGGGGTTGATGGAGAAACCACAAATATTACAAATAGTCTGTAAATGATCCCCCAAATGACAAATAGGAAACTGATGCCCTCCAGATGCGTATCACGGCCAATAGTGTTGCATATAATTTCAACCCTGTCTGAAAAATTCCAGGTCAGAAAGAAAGTAGATGGTGGGCCTTTTCTATCCAGTGAAAAAATGCAGTAGCTATTTCTCTGGCCTTGCAGATTTTTTCTGGTGGCATTTCATTTCATGGGCAGCAGGGAATTGTTAATGTGTTCTCCCTAAACCCCAGAAGGATCTATCTTGCACCTCCCCTCCTTCAGCTTTCTGCACTTAATTTTATAATGTGAGTTTCCTTGGCAATGTTCAGATGCCAGAAAAAACAAGCTGGTCTGGATCAGAGAATCTCTCACTTTTATTGCAAGAAATAAAACTACCAGAAAGAAAGGGGGAGATTGAGAGAGACAAGAGCTGAATAGGCAGGTTTCTTTCTCTCCCTGCTTTCTCTGACATTTGCTGTTTTTTTCAGAGCTGCTCTCAAAACCCTATTTTGGCTGCCCACCTTCCAAGATGGTTGCACTTTGTCAGAACAAAGGAGTCACTACTGAAATGTTGTCAAGTTACAAGGCCTCTTTAGCAGAGGAGGAAGAAAGGCACCTCAGCTCCCTAGCTATTTTTGTGAATAGCACCAGTGTTTAGAAATAACAGTCTAAATTAGTATTTCTCAACCACAGTGACTTTAGACATGTGGACTTCAACGCCCAGAATTCCCTAGCCAGCTGATCTAAATCATGGAAAAGATGGGCAGCAAAGATGAGATGAACACACAAAACACTTCAGGTTATCATAAGATTCCATCTAGTCTCCATTCCCGACCGTTGTCAAACCAGAGAACTCCAGAAACCCACAATGCAATTTCTGGCACATCTGGATCTGGCTCCTGCAGGAGATGTTGGGGGCTATCATGGCCCAGCAAAGTCACTCCAGCTGGTACCTACTTTATCCATTCCAATTGCAAACAAGCTTGGCTAAGTTAATACCTTGCCGAACAAATAATCTGGAACTCCAAGGTTTTGTACTCAGTTTCTTCTCTAGGGCTTCCCTCCCAATTCCAATTATTTCTCCTGATCAAAAGCCTCTCTATGTCCCTTTTTTAAAAAAATGGCAACCATTGGTGGTGGACAGTGGAAAAGATTAAGAAGAAAAAGAGCTTGTAACCTGGAGTGTTAATTTGGTTGCAGCATCACCAGCTGGGTTTCTAAGGCACAGAACTATATTCTTCCTAAACTGCTCTCGCACACTAGGCAGGAGATGTGGCTCTTTGTGTTACTTGCAAAAAAAACCCACAAAGCAGTACTTTCTTTTGAAAAAAGTATTGAGTGCCCAGAGTTTGCTAGGGAACATCAGCAAGTCAACTGACTTCTCTACCCTTCTCTCTCCCTAGCGTGTGGCACTAAAGGCTTCAGTGTGTGCTGTCTTGCCAACTACACCCACACATGTCACCAAATGCGTCAAATAGCTTCTCTCCTGCATGGGAGATTTGGCAAGGCAACCAGGGAAGGGGGTGGAACTGATGATCAGTCCCCTCCATGCACGACAGTGCAAGTCCCTCATGCTCAGAGCTTGGCAGGTGCAATACAAGTGTCTGTCCAAAGCCAGCTCCTTTGCCATGATTGATTTTTCTCTCCCCTTCCTTCCTCCTTCCTCCCCTTGTGCACACTTTCACTGCTGATTGTTACTGGAAAATTCAATTGTGTGTGAACTTTTCATCGCCCTTTGTCCGTTTGCTGTTTCCCAGTCGATCTAGAGTAATTAGGGCTGTAAATAATGGGCAGAGCAGGTAACTCGCTGGGCTGGTAGAGCTTGGTCACTTCTTCAGTTGATTATCCCGGGAATAGAAAGACACATCTTTCAGAAAACTGGCATGATAACCTAACACCAATTCTTTTTCCCTCTGAAACCTATTTCTAAGGAGGTCAGTAGCTCAAGCAAGCTATTTATGTATTGGAGCAGAAGTTGGCAATATTTTCAAGCTCTCTGGTCTCCCCCACAAATCTTAAAAAGACTGAAATTTTCTCACAAGTTTGCAATATTAAAATAATTGCCCTGAGGATCTTGTGTAAGAATGACATCATCACCTAAAACTCGACAGTTTATGAAGATTTCAACTTTTTAATTATTTTGGGGGGAAGCTGCGGGGAATTTTAGGGTACACTGGCAACCTGGCACCAAGTAGAAGCATATTGTCATACTTCAATCAAAATTAGGGCTTCAGATGTACAAATATTTACTCATCTTGGCAATTTAGGAAATCACCAGTTTGTGGGAGGAAAGCTGCTTAATCTAGTCTTTTATGTTTTCTTTAGTGGCAGGGAATCAAAGCTAAGCCTACCTCTTAATTGTGGGCATTAATCACAATGACAGCAAAGTATAACGACTGCCACATCAAAAGAGGGCATTTGCTTTTGAACTTTCCCCTGCACAAGATTACTTTCCAGCCCACGGTGGAATGAAAGTGGGTTTGAATGAGAATCACTTTATCTGTCCAGGAAATGTTTGGCTCAAATTCAAAGGCAAATAATATCTAGTTTCATTCAAGTTGTCGGTTTTTACGGAGCAAAAGATGACTTTCAAGTAGAGAGGATAAATAATGATGATATGATCTGGATTTGGGGGCTGTGCGCTGAGCTTAGAGTTTCCCATCTAATTGATTATTATTATTAAATCTAGTTGATTATTATTGAAAAATAAATAAAATATTTTTATTTCATGCACTTTTTTCAAATTACCCTGAAAAACATTGGTAGCCTATCTTAAAAGAGCCATTTCCTGCTGGTTATGTCATGCTTCTGAAATGCTTCTTCTAAAACTTTTGTGCACCAGAGGTAAGAGCATTTGGTTTTCTTCTAGTTGCTAGGTAGACTTTGTGCTTTTCGGAGATATTTATTTACTAGCAAAGGGGTTGTAATCCCAGATAATTCATCAACTTCAGAACAGAAGAAAGTGTTCCTCTGTGTGTATGTGTATCTGTGTATATATGTATATATATATATACACACACAGAGATACACCCACACTCATACATAAAGGAAACTTAAAACAAACATAAGGAATTCAAAGAGCATTAACCCAACACCACATGAAACCCTGCACTAGCCAGATTCCTAGAAGTGGGAGGAGAGAACAGACTGTCCTTTCTTCCTCCAAAATTTCCCAGTAGCATTAGGATAAAGGAGGAGACCATCAGGGCACTGAAGAGCATTATCAGCAGATTGGGAAAAGCCCAGGGTCTGCCAGTTTAGTGGAGGGGGGGAGAGAAAAGCTGAGGGGGAGAGCTATAGAAGCTCAATAGGGGCTGAATGTGGTCAGCAGCCCTGGAAAACGTGCTTGGGGGCGAGAGTAGGAAAGCAGAAAGGATTGATATGGAGTATTGTACTGTGAAGGAGCATATAGGTGGCTGAAAGTCTGAATGTGCTCATTCTACATGGCTGCATTTTATTTCTGATCCCATTTCATTTTTCTTCTCTAATTCTGCAGTCTTGCTGTCTTTAGCAGTATCCCACCCCTACCATTTACTCCAGCAAATGTTTATGTCACTATGCTGACCAAAGGAAGTAGGATAATATTTCAGCTTTGATTAAGGGCTGTTTCTCTGAGGACAGAGATGCTCTTTTAATCCTTCAGGCTCTGGCCAGTAACCCCTTCCTGCCCACCCCTAACTCTCCTTTCCCTCTTTGCTCTGCCTGCGTGCTTCAGTTTTGCCGGTGTTCAATAGGTGGTTATTTAGTGTCATTGCTCATACTCTCAGAGAAAGCTCCCTCCTGCACGACTGATCAATCATATTGATCCACCATAAAACTGGCACCGACACCAAGTGCTTGGAGAAGAATGCAACGCTTCTCAACTAGGGCCTGGGGAACTTATTTGGCTACTCCAGCCGCTGGCTTTCTCCAGCTCGTAAGAAGTTCTTTTGCTTCTAAATTTGTATTTGATTAAATAGTGCTGGATCCGTTCTGCTGTTGACATCAATTCAGTTGGTGATGACCTCTGTCATATGTCAAACTAAGTCATGACCTGTTTTAATCAAAACATACTGAGAAAACTATAGCAGGCAGTTCACATATCATGCTGAGCCATAAACTATGGTTTATGATCCACAGTGGCTGGGAACATGCTAAGCCACAGCAACCACATTATGATTTAACATCAGGCATGAACCTAGCCAATAAATGAAGAATCTCTGTGGAGAGAGCATGCAGAGAAGAGAAAGGAGGATAACAACTAATAACTTCTTCCCATTTAAACAAAGAGCAGTACGTAGCTTTGTCTACATGTTCTGAGAGCTTGTGAGAAGCAGCATCCCAGACTACTGGTCCCTAACCAAGCAAGGTCCATTGCTTAAAGCAAGGGTCAAGCCCAACAGATATGGGTAAAGAAGTGAAATTATACTGACTCTTGACACAGAGACCAGCATCATTGGCCAGAATGTGTCCCCCAGATCTCAAACAGAGCTTTAGTCAGTCTTACCTGAAGATGCAATGCTTTGAACCTGGATTATTATTATTATTGCATATACTCTTCCACCAAGCTATGGCCCAATGCATTCAGCAAACACAAATCTGAAGATGGCTAATTAAGGGTATTAATTTACTTTTACTATTAGAAGAGCTGGGTTGTGGATGACAGCAGACTGTGTATCATCTACTGGAGCAGAATAGGGCATGATTAAGGTATTGGACTGGGACCAAGAAGATCCCCACTTGGTCATAAAGTGTGCCAGGTGAATCTGATGTTATTTCTCAGTACAATCCATCTCCCTGGGTTATTTGGGGGGGGGTTTACCAAAAAAGGAGTGTCCCTAGGTATCCCATCTTGATTCTCAGAAAAGGTGAAATAAAATTCACCTTTGATGCAGAAACTGAAATAATCTGAATTATGATACTTTTAATTTTATACTGCTCTCCTGCATCTTGGGAAAGAGAACAGGCTGTCAGAATGAAACAGGATTAGGGAGAAGATGGATCCCCTCCCCCAGTGTTTGCCTCTAGCACAACTCAGAGCTTGTATCTCTTTCATCTACTTCAATGGCTGCACGCAGATGTTAGGCAAATATTTCTAGCATGAGCAATGTATTGAGCAAAATTACTTAACAGCAGCCAAATTGATTTCTCATTATTAGATCGTGGCTGAATGTTTTGTATCACTGGCTGATTACATATTTCTTTTACCGTGTTCCAATAGGAGACAAACTCTAGAGTGCTTGTAACGGGAGGAGAGGGGAGTTAATTCTTCTTAAGTCATAGCCTCTGCACAAGAAATAGTTTAACATGCTTTCTTCCTCTCATAGCAAACAATTTCTATGTAAAAATAACTAATAATGGCTCCATTTGGATTGCTGGGAAACAAGAAAAGGAAAGCAAGAAGAAGATCCTTCATTGCATTCATAAAAGTTCGGATTGCTCACAATGCTAAAGCATTTCTATTATAGTCTACCTTGCTCTGCATCCTTGTATTGCACAAGCATGTCTCTCGCATGCAGATTTAACATTTTGGGATAACAGCATGTGTGAATGAAACTCTGTGGATCTTACGTCACTGTGAGGATGCGTGGTGGCTCACTCCCACAGGTGGGTCCTCAATTCCTGGAACTCTTGAACAAGGGCTATGGCCAAGTTTGTGTGTGAAGATAGCACTTGGCTGTTTGAGAAGAAGACAAGGCAGTTACTGTAAATCTGGTTTCATTATTGACATGAGAGAGGGGCCATCATCACATCTGATGGCTACAGCTTGTTTAAGAATCTTAAGATATTTTATGTAGTTTGCATAGTTCTGTCTTCTAAGAGAAGAAAATATGTTCCTAGAAGACATCAAAAGAAAGGCCTGGGTAACTCTCACAGCTACTTAACTCTACCAATGATAGGGCTGGCCTTCCTGTTGTTAATTCTTCCCCTGAACCCCCTTTGTTTTAAATTATTCACAGTGCTCCTGATGTTACTCAGAGATGTTCTGAAGAACTAAATACCCAAGGAAATATTTCAATAATGTGCTGCCAAGAATGAGGACCACTAACTTGGGGATCACCCAGAAGAAGCTACATTGCTAACAGTTTAGATCTGAAGTTCTTTTGTCCCCATGCCCAAAATAAGGTGGATGTGGAGAGGCAAGTAAAGCTAGGTAGAAAGTTCACTGCCCAGCAAGAGATCCAAGAAACTGGATCTCCTGCCCTGGAGAGCCATTTCTAAGTCTTTACATAGAATAGGCAGGAGAAAAGGGCATGAGAAGATTTTAAACAGTAATTGCAGTAGATATGCACCTCATATTCAATGCACAGCAGTTGTGAAATTCTTTCATAATGCATTTGTAGCTTTTCTACAATAAATATCGCTTAGGTGTTTGGGGATTCTTGTGTCCCTGTTTTAATTGGTTCCAGTCTGCCAGCCATGCACAGTGGTTCTATGCTGCTTCCAGTTATTTCCTAGTCTGCTGTCTGGAATAAATTTTGGTGTCTTCGTTATATTTGGGGAAAAGATGGTAGTAAAATAAAATAAAGCAATAAGCTACAAGAGAAAGATTATGGCTTTTCCTTAGAAACTCTTCCTGCTTTCTCAGATCAGGCAGGTGATAGGTTACATCAAAGGTGTGCATTAATTGTTTTTTGTCATTCTTCGGCAGTACAACTCCAGGTAATCAATTAGTGTCTGCCTTTAATTGACTGCTTAATTACATGTTACTAAACAAGCTGGTGGATTTGAATTTCATCACCTGTAGCTCAGATGCTGGCAAGGATCTGTCAAGGAAGCCCTTGAAAGGCAGAAAAGATCAGTTCCATTCTGGGAGGGGTGTATCCATGTTTCTGTTCCAGGAAAGCACATGAAGATATGACAGCCCACCAAAAGTAATGCAAGTAATTAGATGTCACAATAATATAAATCCTGCATGTAGTCTTCAAACTGAAGAAAATCACAGGAAGGAGTTTCACATTTGTCAATGTTGTTTCAGGTTTTTGGGGGAGGGCTTAAGAAAAGTTCCACTTCAAAATGCTACTTTGCATTTGATTATTTTTCATGCCAGACTTAATTTACTATCATCTCAGGGCAGGGAGAAATCTTACACACTTAAGGAATTAATAAAAGTTTCATCGTTTCATTCCTGTTCATGCTTGAACAGCAATGCCTACAATGATGCCAGGTATTTTGTAGGTAGGTCAGAAGGAAGGACCAGCCAAGAGAAAACCCAAAAAGTGAAAAGATGATCAGCAGATAATGTTACGTATTTTAAGGCTGGAGGAACCCAACTTTGTTTTGAAGTGTCACAACTTAATGCATGCAAATACATTTTTCATATTTGTGATGTTCTTGACATGAGCAGAAGTCAAAAGAGGTCACAATATATACATGCCACACACAGAGGCGATCCAAGTACACGGATACCTAGTATTTAAGATGTTGGAAGGCTCAAGTCCACCTTCAGCCGCAGAAGCTTGGTGGGTGGCTTTGGGCTAGTCACACCCACACTCTCAGCCCATTCTATGCGGTTGATTGTTGTAGGATGGAGTTGAAAGAAGGAAAGCTATGTATTTCATTTTCAACTTCTGAAGGAAAGACGGGATATAAATCTAACAGTATAAAACTTCCATGCCAAGGTAGTGTGAGGATGGATTCACAGTTCCCATCAATAAAAGGCAGCAAATAAGGGCATCCTGGGCAATGTCAGAAGAATGATTTCTTAATGGGCAGATGATTTCAACTTCCACATTTCTCTGCAAAAACAGAGTCCCACTCTACAAAGAAAGCTCACATATGAAATGAATAACAATCCAGAAACAAGTATATTTATATAACTCCCTGTACCCAACAATGTTCTCTCTTGGTTTTGTCTTGCATGAAGTAACAACTGACCGCATTCCACCAATTATTCGCCGGGGTCCCATGAATCAAACCCTCGCTATAGACTCTACAGCACTGCTCCAGTGTCATGTAACTGGGAATCCCCTCCCCAGCATCCAGTGGCTGAAAGATAGACAGCGGATTGTGGGCAGTGATCCAAGAATGAGCCTCTTAGACAATGGAACGCTACAGATTACAAATGTGCAGGTATGATATCCTTCCATTTTAGGTAAAGTGTACAGTGTTTTTACTTTGGAGCAGATCTATCAGAATTTTCTTAGTTTTTTCCCACAATTTCCCAATCATGCATTTTCTTTCTTATCCCAGGGATGTTTGACTTGAGAAGATTCAGTTTTGCACAGTGGTAAGAAATAAGGAAAGGCAAAACATTCAGGTCACCTCTTCCAGATGCTTTTAACTGGACTTTGGATAGGTAGAGATGTTCTGATGAAGGTATAGGATACCAGTCCATTAATTTCTTTGCAGAGAGATGTAGTTGCTTGCCCTTTTGTTTTGAAGACCATAGCTACAAGCAAACTTTTATTTTTTTCTTCTTTTGATATTTTGCATGTGTAAAAGTAGAGCAAATGGTATTACAATCTTTACATGGTTATGATGACAAAAGGAAATTGTGTAAGGAAGGTTGTTAGATGCTGCAACATTTCTTTCAAAACTAAGATTTAATATCTGTAACTTGAATGTTTTCATTCCCCTGTGATCCATTAATCCTAACAGCCCTCTATTCAAATCTGCCTTGAGACCAATCCCTTCCCAATTCTTCAACCAAATGCTTCTTCTAGAGCATTTCTGCTCTCCATTTCTACTCGCCTTTCCTACAGTTGCTCTGTTGCTCTGACCTGCAACAGCAGCAACATGTTTTATTAAGGCCATTGGCCTTAATCAACAAATGCAACAAAACCCACAACCAAATCAGATTTTACATAAATAAGAATAGCTTGATATACAACAGTAACTCTTAATAATGATATAAAAAACTTTGTAACTGAATTCACATCTTCAAGGCAATTGTTAACATAAAATAGTTTATTCTAGAGCACCTCAGAGCTAGTGATTTATAAGTTTCTTCCACACTGTATATCCCAATAGACAATGCAATCTAGAAGAACAGGTGTTCTTTTCAAGGCATTGGAATCATGGGACAAATACTATTGGACAGTGACCACCCTGACCTGATTCTTTTTGTTCCCATTAGTTCCCCCTTCTTCTGGCTTCACTTTGTCTCCTACTTTGCCTCTACTTCTCCTATTCTTTCTTCTACTCTTTAAGAAGTTGATCTCACCAGTAGTGGACTCTCTGTCAAGATTCATTCATTGTGTTGTCATAATTTGCTTTACTTTGGTTTGCAGAATAACCCAGAATAGATTGGAGAACTCAGCCAAATGCCCATCCAATTCACACAATATGCTAAACCAAATTCAAGCTAAATGAATTAGGATTAAATGATATGTAACCCAACTGTCTTGTGGATGGTTTTGGTGGACTTCCCACTGGATTCATCCCACTATCTTCCCAGTGAACCATTTATTGTAACATAACTATTTTTCTGCAATCAAATCAAAATGATATTATGCTGTTCCCCCTTCCGTCTCCCAATTCGAAAAGTTTTGAATTTTATGAACACTCTGATCTTCCTTCCAGCTCTTGACTTGTTATATCTGGGAAAATTCAGTCTCTCTAGTGAACCACCAGCCAGCTAGTAATTGAATGCCACAACCTAGCTAAGAATTAAATTGCTTGCTTTCATAACTGTGCTAAATAGCTTAGTAATGAAATTACTCAATAAAAGAGAGACTGTAATTGCATGGTTCATAAGTTGAAAACGAATTCTTAAATATTCCTGAAAGCCAGTACTGAGAATGGACCCATAAGCTACTGTGTACTTATTAAGAAATTAATGTTGTTAACAGGCAATAAGCAATTTCTTTGTTTTACTGGCAAAAAACAGCTGAATGTAATTTTCTTATCCTTAACAAAGTGAGTATCAGTAAACAAAGAGCAAAGCTTGCCAATTCAGTCCCTATGCAATGCAGCTGAATCTGAAAACCATTTTGCAGCAAATCTCATTATGAGCAAAGTTGTAACATAACTTTCTGCCAAACACTCAGTTGCAATTAATTCTTTTTAAACAAGTTTCTTCAGCCAGAGTTATTTACTGTCCAGTTACTTTAATCTTTTCAGAAAACCATAATTGTCTCAATGCAATGATAGTTAAAATCATACCAATTATATTATTGTTTGTGGTTAATGTTCAAAGCTGTTTTTAAACTAAGTATATCCTAGTTCAGAGAGGAACAATACTTTGTTTCCAGAAGTGATTTTTGAGGATGTGGGGTTCTTTGTTTTTAAACATTCTTTGAGACACTCCTGGAGTTTTAATTTGCCTATTTTAAGTGTTAAAGAAAAATCATATTGCAGAAAACAATGCTTTTGATGTTGAATTTCAGTAGTATGTTCCTGTGGAGCTCTGGAAGCTTCAACAAGAGCCCCCTTTATATCCATGGGCCACGGTTTGCTCAACTCTATCCCAGATGTTAACTGGGTTTCTAGTATATAATACAGTGTATAAGCCTATTTTATGGCTTTCAGTGTTGAATGAAGCAACCTATTCTTTTTTCCCCAGCTATGTTTTAATGTAATGCATGAACGTAACAGTTGTGACATTTTAGACCAATCAGCAGAAAATCAAAAGAGCCACAAAATAATCAGTGTTTGACCTTGGCTCTACTTAATATAGCAGGGATGACATTTTGGATTGTAAATTTAATAGTTTTACAAAGAGGGATTCAATCTAGTTTTTGTTTACTTTTGAACCCAAAGTCTCATTACTGCTTTTTATTGTGGGTCTAATGCTCTTTGGTAGAACTCAACTTTGGTTCCCCTGCTGAATAAAGTATTGGCTAAAATAAGCCTCCTTTTATCATTCTTTCATCCAGTAATTCTAACCAATAAGTTTACTTTTTGGAAAAAAAGCATAACCTTGGAACTGAATTATTGTGGCCTATTAACCCAAATGCTGATAATATCAGGACCTTGGAGAGCCATTCTGGAAATTAAACAATGAGACCTGCAGGCACAGAAAGAAGCAAAGCCCTTATTACTGTTAATGGCAACCCTGTGATGGACCTTTCTCCTAATTAGTCTCATTCTATATTTTTTCTGTCCTATGCAAAGAGCATGTTCATAACCAGAGTTAAGACCCTGTCATCTATACATATAGTACCTTCACCAACATGGTGTCCTTCAGACCTTTTGGGAGTCTAAGGGGCTAAATCTTGTAGATACAGTCCCAATTCATGTGAAAAGCTAAGATGCAGTCAGAGCCCTCAGGATATTTCAGTAGAAGTGCATTCTAGCTGAAAAACATCCTAACAGTTGACAAGACAAATGTTTGTGTCTTGCTTGTTTACCTCTTTTCAGAAATTGACTATTTCCCCAGTGATGCATCTTATATATTTTCATACATTACAATCACTGTGGTTTCAATTTCCCACTGATTCAATGAGTCCAAAGTCTCTCAGCACTTTCACATAATCATCCCCAGTATAAGTTAATTTATAAATATGTATGGTGTAAGGTGTGTGTACGTTCCTGTGATTTTGTAGCTGTAGTTGTGAAGATGCCAAAGATGCTCATTCCATTGGGAGACTGGGGGCTGTAAACCACACTGCTGTTATAAATGTGTTGCAATGGATGTAATGCATCAACATAATTTGATAGCCTAGAACAGATTGATAGTTGGGCAAAAAGTCATTCTGTGCATAGAGGCAAACATGAGGATCACATATTGTTTGCTTTCATGCTGTTCAGATGGCCCTCTAGAGCCAGATCCTGCTTATGAAAAAGATACATCCAGGATGTTCATTTTGTTAGGAAAACCAACAAAGACTCTTGTAGCATTTTGAAGACTAACACATAACCAACCTTATGGCGTGAGAATTTGTCAGTTTCACCCACCTAATTTCATTGGCTCTAGCCAGCTCATAAATACATATTAAGCCAGTTAGTCTTTAAAGCTCAAACCATTTCTCATGTTTCCACACCATTCTTCTGTGACTAGGAGTATGTTTCCAAAGCTAAAGGCTGACACAATTTTCCACCAGTTGCAGATTCTGCCAGTTTTAAAATATACTCAATCAGATACTTTATTGGTCAAGCATGGTTAGACACTCAAAGAATTTGAGTCTGGTACAGCAGCTCTCAGTATACTTGCAACATCATTAAACAACAGTATAATTCATACCAAGTTAGCTATTTGATAAGTGTGCAGTCAATAGATAGGAAGTATTTTAAAATGTAGAATTTATAGTATACACATTAGTAGAACTTCTGGATTAATTAGAATTCTCTACCCTTCTGTTCTATCCTTTAGTCAAGTATTCATCTGAGTGATGGCACAGGCTGTTCTTGTGTCTGGTAGTTTTGGTATGCAATCCCTGTAGCACCTACCAGAGGGAAGAGTTTCAAACAAGTTGTGTCCAGGGTGAGAGGTATCTACAGATAACTTCTCCCCACTTTTCTTGACTCTCAGGATATAGTCTTTTATGGAGGGAAGGTAAGCTGCAATTATTCTTTCTGCAATCTTGACTATACGTTGGAGCCTGTACCTGTCGTTTACAGTTGCTGCACCGAACCAGACAGTAATAGTTGTACAAAAGACAGACTGAATGATTCCTTGTAGAACTGTATCAACACCTCTAGAGATAGGTTGAATTTCTTGAGCTGACATAGGAAATGTTTTAATAATGGCCCATTTTAAGTCTTGGGAGATTATAGAACCTAAAAACTCAAAGGACTATACAACTGATACTGTGTTGATTAGTGGGGAGGGGGGAATAGTAGGATTCTTTCTAAAATCCACTATCATTTCTACAGTTTTGAGTGTATTCAATTCTAAGTTGTTTCCACTGCACCGCAGGAACAGCTGTTCAACTTCCCATCTGTACACAGACTCATCACCATCTTTAATGAGTCCTATGATTGTTGTGTCATCTGCAAACTTCAGAATTTTGATAGAGAGGTCACTAGTGATGCAGTCATTGGTGTAGAGGGAGAAAAGTAGCGGAGAAAGCATACATCCTTGAGGAGAACCGGATTGTTTGAGTACTGGATGTAATTTTCCCTAGCTTCCCCTATTGTAATTTTCCCTTAAAGCTGGTTCTCCACTTACTGATATGGGCAGGTACAGTGAGCTGGGTCAGTTTGTAGTAAAGGGTCTCTGAAGTCCACAAAAAGGACCCTTGCATAGGTTCTTGGGTAGGCCAGATGTTGCTGGATATAATGCAGTGATATATTGATTGAATCATCTGCTGACCTGTTTGCTTAATAGGCAAACTTCAGACGATCCAGCACCAGATCTATGATGGTTTTCAGATGGGTCAGCATCAGTTTTTCAAAGATGTTCATGACTACTGATGTTAATGCAATGAGTCTGTAGTCATTTAGCCAAAATGTCAAAAGTTAGGTCATTGTGGCTTTTTCCTTTCCTATTCTGGCATTGGCTTCACCCATCTTGCAAATGCTGCCACCTAGAAATATTCAAGTGCAGTCTCAGCAGTGATAACAAAGATTTCAATTCTTCTTTAGCCAATGATTCCAGAAGTTGAATCTGCAACCTTCTTCTTGTAGAACAAGTATTATGCTCTACAACTCTTTGGCTCTGAACATTTTATTTTCCTGTTGTATAATTTGAATCTTGGATTGAGACATAAGCAGTGTAAAAGCCCAAGGCCACAGACAAGGGAACAAATCCCTCCTACACTAGAAGATCCTAGGTAAAAATTTTGGATCTCATAGCATTACGCATTGCATTTCCTCATAACAATTCCAAACTGGGGGAGTCCAATCTGCTCTTTCTTGCACTGGAGTCAAATCCGGTGAAAGAATAATGTGAAAGTTATTCATGAATTACTTATCAAAACACAGACCAAATGCTAAACATTTGTTTAAAAATTAATGCCAGCAGTCAGCAAGGAGTGAAATATTTCATGTTAGTTTTGTGCTTTCATTGTGTTAGAGTCAGGAGGTTAATGCATCGACTGGGTCCCAGAGCACCTAATAGTATTGTTTGATAGCAGTTGTGGCTCTTTGCCCAGGAAAAAATTAGAACTGTCAGGTGGGTTGGAAGACTAACATGAATTAATGGTCCCCCAGGATGAGTTGTCTTCATCAGGACGTTCTGATACATGGGGGAAAGCAGGTCAGTGATCTTCAAGTCACAGAGCCCTCCAGGTGATGACATTAAAGCAACCCCTTTGTTTTGTTTCCTTAATCATCAGCACAACTAGTAACTGATTGCCCACAAACTCTGTTACTTCGCTTTTGCTCATTGTAGGTTTGGGGAAGGGCAATAGCTTAGTGGTAAAACACATACTTTACACATAGAAGATTCCAGCTTCTGATCTTGAAATTCCAGTCATGAAGGTCAATTATAAGCAAGCAATATGGAGAGAGATCCTGGAGAATTGCTGCCAATCAGAGTGAGCAATCAGGGGCTAGCTGGAGAAGGAGTTTCGCTTAGGGTTCGGCAGACTCTTTGTTGTGTTTGTGGTCATCAGTTTTGGCAACTGCAGTCTTAACATTGTCAGAAAGTAGCAGGTTGATGAAGGTTATCGCAGTATTATTAATACTCTCGTATAAGAGTCCAAAACATCTTGACTCGCTGTGCAAGATGTTTATTCTGATTTTATGCACTAGGCAGACTTTTCCTTTTCCCAAGCTTTTGTAAAAGTTAGGCTTCTTTCTTTTCTCCCCATCTGTCATTGTATTTTTCATTTGTGAGCTTTGTCAACTGTTCCACTTTAATTTTATTTTGACTTACATTTTTAATTTAATACTGAACCATTGTTGTCGTTGTCATTATTATATGTTAGCGCCTCCAGCTATATTCATACCTGAAGGATCTCACATTTTAAATATAAATAATAAAGTCCAGCTAAGAATTATCATATTGCCGAAGGGAGATGGGAGAATATATGAAAGATAACTGCCAGGTAATGAACATAATTACTTTTGTGTAGCATATTGATAGAATGAGGCCAAAATAATAGTTGTTTCAAGTTACCTGGAATGTTGGAAGTTCCATAGAGGGGGGTCAAAATCTGCAAGATGGCAGGTGCAGCATCACAATTGAAAAACCTGCAGCTTTGCATGTACAAAAGGGATGGGACTTCAGCCATGGCAACATACCTACCATCTTACAGATTTTAGCAGACACCCAAGGTCCCTGCTGCCTTTCAGATTATCCGTGCATGTGAATGTTAAAATTACAATGTGGATAAATGTGTATGGGGAACAGTAGATCCTGCTCATTGTTCTCTGTGCTGACTGAGGACTTCTGGGAGTTGAAGTCCACACATCTTAAAGTTGCCAAGGTTGGACACACCTGGTATAGATGTCTGTGAAGACTCTCACTCGTCCAGGGGAATTGCATCGCAACAAAGTTTAAAAAAACAGGCATCTGGACTGGATTTTTCTCAAGTCGAAGACGTTTCGCCTTTAA
>JANHZU010002835.1:29376-48352 GCA_032468055.1 Acrochordus granulatus | reverse complement strand
ATGCAAACACACCTTCATGGAGACTGCAACACAAATAGCTTGCTAGTTCTACCTGTCTTTGAAAAAAGAATCACTGGAGGGCACCAGTGTTTTAACTTTATTGAATTGCACAAAACTGCACCAACTTTCTGAGGGCAGAAATAGGAAACAGAAGGATGAGGCCAAGCTCAGTTTGGCTCCATCGTGAAACCTTGGACGATAACCACACAACTGGCCGGGTTCAAGCAATACACCCAGCCCACACCAAACCTATCGCATTGTGGCTGAGCAAAATGGATAAAATCCTTGTGGCCATAAGCACCTGTTCCTGACACACAACAATTCCTGTAGTTTAGTTGGCCAGAATGGCTTCCCAGATGAACCAAAGTTCCCAATTAAAGTTAGCCTATTAACTGGCAACTTCAATGCCCAGACTCAGCCAAGCAGCAAGACCAAGAGGCACTAAAGAGCAGCCTTACAAGAGCAGAACTCTAAAATTAAGACATGGTTCCAACAAGCTGAAAACCTGGACAGAAGGATCAGGCTATTCACAAACAGGATTGTTCCCAGGCAGTCCTTTTGCTCTAAAGGCAATCCTCTTAAGTCTGGATCCACACAGCCTGTGTTCTGTTTTTGATTTACTTTGAAGGGATATGATCAATTCAGGTCATTTGACATGGGCCCTCAAGAACATCCCTGGGGGCAAACTGAGCAGATATCTTGATCACAGTCTTCCCCTCACCCAGTATGGTGAGATTACTGTAAAGATGTAATGTAGACGCAGGTCTACATTTCCCATGTTAATGTAGGAATCAGCACACACAAATTGGAATTCAAGATACCCGAGAATTGGGCTACAGAAAAAGTAGGGAATGATTTGTTCAGGGAAGTAATCTTTGCAATTTATCCTTCTGGTGGGAATTTATGTACACACACCTCTTCCTTCTGCTCTTAGTGATGAATTAGTGTATAGTCTGTAAATCAAGGAGAATTTTTGTTCCAGAAACTGCATGTCTGCTTTTTAAGGAGGACGAGGTCTATGCTCTGCAAAGATGGCATTCGTTTGCCATCAACACCACTACACCATTTCCAGCACACTGTTGCAGGGTACATACCGATCTAGGGGCAAAGTAACAACGATTGCCTCCTTCATTTTGGGTGGTAAGAAATCAAATTGAGCCTTGAACTTCCCTACAATCCACCATTCCTTGAGTTACTTTGTCAGGCCTTCAAAACAGTCTATTACAACTGAGCCATAAAGCAGGAGTGGACGACAAGCTCATTCAATAAGATTTATGAGTTTGTTTCCTTTGCATCAAAGATTACTTTAATGAGCAATAGCACAACGACATCTTTGGTGCAGGGCTGGCCAGCTGAGGAACAGGCACCATTTAGAACAAAGAGAAGCTGTGATGCAAATCAGCAATGCGGTTTGTTCTTCTGAAGACCTGAAACATGAAAGTCCAAAGTTCAAAAAACGAGCTGAAGATCAGAAACAGTACTTACCATTATTTCTAGAATATAACATGAAAAATAAGTAATGCTCATGAACAAGACAGACATAGAAGTTGTGCTCATTCCTAATAGTATTTATCTATGCAATTCAGGGCATGTTGAAATCCTACACAATGTAAAAATTATCTGGTTGACCATGAGCTAGAAACACTCTAGCTGATCTACTTCTCTGCCACTGCTCAATCCTATTCCCAATATTCTTCCAAATATATTCATTCAGGATACACAATGTGTATCTTACCACTTTATTGCCCTCAGCCATTCATATAAATCCTGCTGGGTATAAGCCAGACACACAATGTACAATTGTACTGCCAACTTTGGTTGGGTCAAGACTGAACACTCTGAAGCCCAGTCGGCTTCTGATTCCCCCAAGCTGGTTCAACAAAAGAAGGGAGTGACTTCATCCACTTTTGTGGCAGCTGTTCCCAAACTTGCAGTTAAATCTCCTGAGCTCACAGATCTTCCTGCCTGCAGATGCTAAACTCATCACTGTGGACCATATGAGGCTTCTGTGTTGGGACGGAAGGGATGTTTATGTAATATATTGAAGGAAATGGGGCCTCGGCCACACTTATCAAACACAAAGGTTTGGGTTTCCAGGCTCCCTGCTTAGCAGCTGTCTATGTTTATTTGACCCCTCTTTGACAGAAAACCCCCCTGGAGCTCCCTGATTAAACCAGAAGGGGCCACAAATGTAGCCGAGCTGCTTAGGATGCCTGGCAAAAGGCCACGTGGAGCATTGCCTTATATGACTCTGAATCTCAACTGCAGGAAGGCAGCTAAGAGCACCTCATCCAATGCTGCCAAGACTGCATTTCCTCCTATAAGCAAGGGCAGGAGCACTTGGGGAGGGTAGAACTGAGGCTTCATGGCACAGGAGGATAAATCCAACCACGCTGTAAAGACCCCCTCTGATTATCCATTCTTTTCTAAAGCTTTGCTTCCCTGAGTCTAGAAAATGGTTGACCATCACTTGATCCAAATTTACTGAAGCGGTAGGAAGGGATTGTGTCAGCCTCATGAAGTAGTCCAGACTTGAAGCATGTGTAGATGAATTAATTTTACTCTAGAGGTAAATTTAATTCACAGAAACTTGCGAGTCTGAAAGTACATTTCTCCTCTTTTGCCTTTATAGCCCAAGAAACTAGGGAGGGTCCCTTCTGAGATGTTTGTCATGTCCATATTCTTGCTGTGGGCAAAGCTGCCTCTTATCCTCCCATTCACCTGTCTCTGGCTCTTCCCCCACCTTCTCCCAAGGACATTCCCACATATCATTTTAGATTAGTTGGTTCATGCTTGTGTTAAGCTGCTTGATATAGGGGGAAAGCCATGTTAGTCTGGTGATAGCCAAACATCAGGAGGAGTCTGGAAATATCTTTTCAGATGGATTCCTTCCATTGAAATTTGTTAGTCTGAAAAAGTGCCACCAGAATCCTCTTAAGGATTAAGCAGGATGTCTTGAAAAAGCTAGAGGCTGCATTTGCATACTCCTAAGCACTGGCTTGTTTATCTGAGGTTTATTATATTGTGTAACTGATACAATGAGTTTTATCCATGCTTTGCACAGCTCAGTGGTTCACAGGATACCAGAAACAAAGCAAACTGCACATGAAGCTGCAAGCTTCTACCGAAGTGCTCTTCAACTCAGTGGTTCTCTCCCCTTCTACAATCCATGGCTATCAGCAAGACAGACAACAGACAAACCATCAGACAGACTGATAAGCAGACAGGTGGATATGGAAATTCTGAGGACTTGGTAGTCCAACCTATGGAAAATTAAAAGTTTAGTGTTTATTATTGTTGGTTGCACAGTCAGCTAGATGTTTAGACTGGATTTGGCATTTTTATCTACCTACTGATTCCTTCCCAAAGACCTGTGATAGGCAAATGTTGTTGTTTGATGGTGTTAAAGATACCTTCACAAGTCGCAAGCTATTCCAAGTAAAGCTCTCTTTTGCGGCTGACTGATAGTGAACTTGTCAATGCCAATGGTGTTCAAGTGGTGCTCCAGATGTTTTGAGATTGCACCTAATGCATTTATTACTATTGGTAGTATCTTTGATTTCTTTTACCACAGTCATTCTACTTCTATTTGCAGGTCTTTGTGTTTTGTGATTTTCTTCAGCTTTTTTTTTTATTCTGCTATCTCCAGACATTGCCATGTCCACTATCCAGACTTTTTGACAACTGTTAAGCCTGGGTTGTTATCTGGCAGGTGCTTGTCTGTTTGAAATATAAAGTCCCAGAGCACTTCCAGCTTGTTCATTTTGTATTATTTTGTCTATTTTGTGGTTCCACTATTTTTTGCTTGGAGGCAAATGGTATTTCTTGCAGATTTTCGAATGCACTATTGTTGCTACTTTGTCATGCTGTCAACCTATATGACTATTTACCATGTTTATTAGCAATTATATCATGTATACCATCAAGTTAGCATCTTGCATTTAGGAAAGTGATTTAAGCCCATTAACATATTACAAGCAATAATATAATAATTCAAATAAAGCCCTTTTTGGTAAGAGCTCATGTTACTTATGGGACCATCTTCTCCAGGTTGATTGGCTTGTCCATTTGCTTGGGAGAAGATGCTCCAGTTTCCCCCAGGTTAGTTGATCCAGGGAACAAGTACCCAGAAGCCAGGTTTCCCTGTTGCTACCCCAGCACACTGAAATAAGCAGCCCTGAGGTCTAGCTCACTCATATATTAGAACTCTTTAGGTTAAAAATGGCATTTCTAACAGACTTGGAACATTTTGCTTCCCATCTATACGGCAGTAGAAAGGAAGCAAATTTTACTGATGTTTTGTGATGTTTATGTCATTTATTATTTCTATCATTTGCTTTGTGCACCATTTAAAGATGTATAAATGTGGGGTGTAAAAATAAACAAATAAAGAGCTCTTATTTCCATGTTTCAGCAGTCTGCTCCCTGATAATGTTCATGTATGTGAAATGCTTGTACTGTATATCTTATCCTATATGCAGAGTTTCTGCTTCATAGAATGATGTCACTGCTGGCTTATAGTGGAGGATGAGCACTGAAAATGGAGTTATCATGATTTGTATGGTTTTTTGTTGTTGTTTTGTAATAATATTAACCCAACTCCAGTTTTAGTGTGAATAATTTGGCAGCATCCTGTTGAATGAAATGGATGCACGAACAAACCTTCAGAAACTCATTGAAATGCTGCAGGAGAGGGTTGATTGCTGAGCAAATCACTCAGTGGGTCCAAAAAATAAAAAAACATTCACCAAACTTTATGCCCAGTTTTGCCAGTACTTTGCTGATGTACTGAAATACCAATTCTAATTAGCTCATCTTAAGAAGTAAAAGCTTGGCTCATAAAATTATTGTCACAGCCATAAAATTATCCATCCTTTTAAAACTATACACAGGCACTTAACTTTCTGACCCCATCTGGCTCACTGAGTGCAGTGGGGCTGACTGGAATACAAAACCCTCGAGGTCAACTTTCACTCTGACTTAACTTCAAGCTTAAGGAAAGTTGAAGGAGCCAAGATCTGAAGTTCATCTCAGGATGGGATGAATGAAAAAGAAGTGTAAAAACAGTGAACACCCATCACCACCTCCCTTGCCACCGTTAAGATCTCTGAAGAATTAAGCTGAGAAAAACTCTGCTGATCAAACAAAAGCAAAGCTTCTCCAGTCACCTAATTTTCTATTACTGTATCAAATGTCTCTAGAAGTCTGCAGGTAGGAAAAAATAGAATAATCTAGAGTAAAAAAAAAACTGGTCAAAATCCCAGCCAGATAACTGTATATGGCAACACTTCATTCGTCAACATCTTATCTCTCAGTTTTTGATACCACCAAATGAAGCTAGAGGCAAAGATTTATGGGATTTTAATTACAATGTACCTGAAGGTAGCCAAGCTGAGGAAGGTAGTTTTAGCTTTAGAGTTAATTTTAAATGCAGATAACAGAATTGGGAAGAGATAAATAAGATACCTTTGGAGGCTGCAGTTCAGCCAGGTGTTAGTAGAGAAACTGTGGCTCAACTGTTGGCAAACTTAGGCCTCTGCCAGCAAAAGATAAGGGAAAACAGGTGAGAAAATGCCTTACAATCTTAAGGCACACTAGTCTCATTGTAGCTTCCTGAAGGGTAAATATTCATGGGAGGATGTGTCATCACTTGAACTAATCACCAAACTAGCAAGCCAGATGTGTTGCTGGTTGGGTACATCTACTGTATTACCCTATAAATAATACTATGCTAGAATTGTTGGTAGGAGGCTGGTGAAAAGATTGCAAAAGTCCACCCAAGGCCTTTTGGGGAAGAGTCAATGGGCACCATACTTGGAAAAAGTCCACCCAAAATGTATGCTTCAATATTTGAAAATATCAGAATAGACAATACTTATCAGTCAGGGTTGCAAAATGAATCTGTTATAGCCCAAAGTGTCATTTCCCTACCAATTTCTAATTCCTAGTCAATTGGCTTTGATGAAAAAAAATAAAACCTATGGAGAAAAATGTACATTGACCTAAAGTATAGCAAAAAGCAAGGGCTCAAATCATCCTTGTGACATCTCTAAGTTTAATCCAGGTGGCCTAAACAGCCCAAAGGATAAACTCAATAACTGAGAATGAAAGAAAAGGACACTTGTCAGTCCACATCTAGGTTGATGAAACTTAACAAACCAAGAAGAGAATGCACTCATAGCACACTGATTCCAATAAAGAAATTCAAGGGTGCCCATGTAATGGGAAACTCTTTGGCTTTTGAATATCTTCCCCATCATTAAATCATGTCCTGTCCATCTTTGTCACTGCTCTCCCTCTTTTGTGTTGTGAAGTCAATGTATCCATAGACAATTCTTTCTGACCCAATGTCCAGGGGACAAACCAGATCTGGACAACATTGGTCATTTAGTTGATAGAGTTGGACATGGAGGTCCTTGAAATAAAAAAAAAACCCTCATTATTAATAGATTTGGAGATAGGGATAGGGGAAATCTGAAAAGTTAGGAAAAAATGGTTTATTGTAGCTCACTGACATATCAATGGAGGAAGAGTCCTATAACCATCCAAAGGGAGCATCTGGGAACCTGGTTGAAATGCATACAAAGTCTCTTTATCTTCAGAAGGTTTATTATAGGTTGATTTGGCATTTGGATCTGGTATCTTTTGACCAACAGGATCTACTGCTTAGAAATACATATTTTCTCAGCTGAGCCAGAATAAACTTCTACAGCCATGGAGGTTGAAATGGTTCAGTTCCAGAGGAAGCATCTTTTCAATTGTCATGAAGAATCAGCCTTTAAAAGTTGACAGCATTGTAATCAGCCAATGTTCTTCTACTCCCATTAACACAGTAATTACTGTTAATTCTTTACTGCAGCATCATATCAGGAATAGATGGACTGAATCTTTGAATCATTCTACCTGGAATATCAGAGGACACACATTCAAGATTTACAGCACAGCTAATAAAAATAGTGGTTGCTTTAATACAGAAGTGGAAGCAACATTTTTTTAAAAAATTATCCCTTTTTTTTTACTAGTGGCATCCTATGTTCATGTCAGGATAAAATCCAGGACTCGTCCAAAAGGAATTTGGGGAAAGGGAAGTGTTGATCTTATTATTACCAAATCTTAGAGAGCTGTAGTCTCAATACATTTGGAGAAGGTTGGAAATCCTGGTCTATAATACCTGGAAGCAGTTCACCAAAAATCACATAGCAGATTTTCTCAGTCCTACCTGAACTAATACCTGAATTTTGGAACTTTGACACACAGAGGATGTGCTACATCACTGAGCTTCAGCTGTTCTTGTTCTGATAATGGTTAGTCTGTGGTATTAGAAAGATTTTTTACTAATAACTCAGCCGCCACTGAGCTACAGCTGTTCTTGTTCTGATAATGGTTAGTCTGTGGTATTAGAAAGATTTTTTACTAATAACTCAGCCATTTCATGGCATGAGCAAACAAAGATACCTAATGCCTCTTTACTATTTGATTCTTGGCCTCACAAAGTTTCTTCTAAAATCAGGTCTACTTGCAAAACACGGCTGAAACACAGAATTCATTAACATGGATTGCAGTGATGGTCACTGCCCAGTTCATTTTTAAAAGGGCTAGTCAAATCATTGAAAGAGAGGGCTATCAAAAGGTACTGACTTTAGGGATGTTTACTAACTCTGACATCAAAAGAAGCAGATCTTTAATATCATCTATTAGGAAGTAACAATGGAAGGGAGCAATAGTCGTCTTATTGATGCTTACCAGCCTCCTGAATGATCTGGTTGGCTACTCTGGGACCCAAAATGTTGGACCAAATGATCTTTGGCTCTATTCAGCAGGCTCTTCAGTGCTTATGGATTAGTCATTTGCTCTAGTCTATAAAGCATCCTTTAACTATATTTTATGGAATGCCAGAATGCAGCTGAAAAGCAGCCATCCTTCTAATGCCAAATAAAACTCAGATCCAAAGTGGGTAAGGCAGAGAGCAAAGGCTGGGCTAGATATTTCCATCAGACAAGGCATTCACTAATTGAATCTCTCTTGCCTGCTCGCTGAGGCGCAAAGGTGTGGGAGGTTGAAAGGCTCCTATCCCTCAGTCAGAGTATTGGAAATCAATAGGTCATTTCTCCCTCCTCCACCACCGCTTGTTATAAACCTGAAGCAGCCAAAAGCTGCTGGTTCTGGATGATATTCATTGAGTCTTTGGTTATTTGGACACCCAAAGACTCATACAAGCACAAGTGACATGAAAAGTTAAATCCCTTCCTTCAAAACCAAATGACTTTGAGCAAAACTACCAAAAAAAACCAGGAGTGATAAGGATTAAAACATTATTCAAAATAACATATTTCAGTTGGTTCCATGTAAAACATTGCAAAATTGGGTCAGGTTGTTGCACCCGACCAACCAATTCACATGTCTTTTGCAACAGAAGAGATGGGGGGAGGTTGCTAAGTCACAGCTTGGCGTGAATTTGAAACCTCACAGGCATCATCCTTTTATCTGAAAAAGTTTTCAACTGCTTTAGAATCTCCATCCCCAAGCCGACCTCTTGCACAACATAAACGTGGTTGCCTCTCTCATAAATAAAGCAGTGATAAAGTAAAATAAGGCAACTGTTGTTATTTGCTATCCTAGGTGGATTAGAGACCTACATATAGTTTGTTTGGATTTAAATCTGCTCCTATCCTTCGAGCTCCTTTCCAATTGATCAGGAACTTTGGCTTGAAGTATATTTGCCTGGTCTAAAATATATTCAACCAATCAGCCAGAATGTAAAAGAAAACATATACCATTTTAAATTCCTGGGTCCAAATCCAAGTTGCCACCTTTTTCTGTCTTTCTTACCAGTTCCTCTATTTTAACAGTAAGCAGGTGCAACTCATTATTTTCCATGCCAAGAAGAGCTAACTGGTTCTATTGGATTTGGCTGGAGAAGATGGGTGAACAGTGAGTCTGGTTTGTTCTAAAAATCTAATCAAAAATAGGATGAATAGAACATGAGCATTTTCCTTTCTAAAAAGATGAATGTAGGCGTAGGCGATTTGTCCATTTCTGCAGATGATTGGCAGGAAACACTGCTTTCCTGAATTAGACTCCTAGCACTGAAAAAAAAATCAAAATCCATCAAATTCCGAACATCCAACTCCAGCCAAAGCAGGAAAGCTATTTCTTTAGCATTCCTGGTAAGTGGGACCCCACCTTGGGGCAGCAACACTTGTCATTCACTCCCTGTAGGGTAGAAGTAGTGGCCAGCTGGGCTTCTTCTGGTGCAAGTATCCTTCCTTTTCCTGGCATAGGAGGAGCCTCCCAGTTCTCAGCTGGTTGCATATACTTGGCTTCCATCTCTTCCACCCAATCAGTGCTCCATTCCCACACAGGAAGGGGCTGTGATCCAAGCCTCTGCTGTATTTCTTCTGACCTTTTCATGGGAGCCTGAGGATGCAAAAGTCCATCCAGAGGAGATACAGGAGGTAAAAAATCTGCAGAGAAGAGAAGAGAGGCACATGTTCACCACCCATTTCTATCCATCAGAAGATAAAAAGTGGAGCTGCCAAGAATCCAACAAACTGTGTAAACTGTGATATGAAGCCACGTCATTTGGATTAGGATGGAGAGAGCCAACTCCAAATCTTCTCTCAGGCATTAAACTTATGGATTTATTGAGAACAAGCTGCTATCTCTCAACTCAGGCATCTTCATTGGGTTATTGCAAGTACAAAATTGGTATGCCCACCACTGTGAGATTTTCTGGAGGACATAAAAGCAACAAATAACTATAATGGCCCATTATAGCTCAGGTGAAGCTTCTAGCGTATACGTAAGTGCACCCAGGAGAAACACATGGTGTGTGCAGAAATAGATACTATTTTGTTCAGCCTTCAACAATCCAGTGACTTTAGGACTGCAAGTCCCAACATTCCCAGCCAGAGATGCTTTACAACAATTTAGCTAATTTACAAGGTTGACCAAGATTCTCATAATAACCCCTGGAATGGGGGAAGCGTAAATATGTGGAATATTTGGGGTGACTAGAAATAGTTCCTCTATTTCTAAAGAGTGTTTCAGACAGAACATAAATTTATGTTGGCAAAAAGGCAAGACAGAAAAAAAAACAGTTGCAAAGTACCTTGAGCCTCTATAATGGATTTCAAATGGATATATGTGTGCATTTCAGGGAAATGATCAACAGGGTAGAATTCAAGTCACAATTAATTTATAGCTCGGAAATTACAGACGCCCAAGGCTTTCAGTTCATCTTCCATTCCACTGATGGCCTTTCTGCAGCTGAACACCAATTGAATGCCATCGTGTATTATTTCTTTCATTTTCCTTTGTTTGGGCTTTGCTTAAAGTTATGAACCAATCCACTCTTAATATATGGATAGGATACACTTTCCTGCATTTTGCAATGCAGTCCTTGGCCCAGAAGGGAAAAAATGCACATTTGTGTTTTCAAGGAAAGGTGTTTTTAGGTGTTTTAGACATACTTTCCCCATTATTGTTCAATTAACAACGATACAGGGCAACAAGACAAAAGAGACTAAAAATTGCAACAGACCAAAAATAGAATGATCTAATGTCTTCTGGAAATGCAGCTATTTCAGACAATGTAGTGGGGATATCTTATATAATGTGGTCTTGGATAAAAAAGAGAAATGCTGAAACCCATCATTTTCCCCTAGAAATTTCAAAACGATCCTGAATCCCTTTGTGTTTTGCCCTGCAGGGGCTGGAACAAAATATACAGAAATCTGGTTGTGAGATGGAGAGGGCTGTATGGATCAAGCAGCTTAAGACTGGATGGCAAAAAGGGATCTGGCTGTGTAACTGACAGAGCCCGGAAAGGCTTCAAAGGAATCAATAAGAGAAGGTGGAAATCTCATCTTTGCCTCTGAGGGAAGGTACATAGGAGCAGCCATCTGGCTGTTTTGCTCCAGGACTACCTATTTGTGCCTAGAAGCCTTTTTGCTCCTTCTTCTATTCTGATTTTGCCCCCTTTTTTATTTCTGCTTTGCTTCCTTGCTCCCTCCATCCATTTTGTCATGCTCGGTTCTCGAAATTTGCTAGGAGAGAAAAAACTCAAAACAGAATCCTTATTCTAACAGCAACAGAGAATTACCGCAGTGATAAATCAAGCTCTGCTTTCCTGGCTGCCTGCATTCTTATGAGAGCAGAGACTGAACGAAGGGCCCAAACCTGAACAGAAGATACCATATAAATCAATTTTTCTGTCCCTTCCAGAGGACAAAAAAACAGATTGCCCTCACTCGAAGGCTGAATTTCACTGCCCCAGAGACCATCTTTGGGGAGGTCAAAGGGAAAATGCTGACTCTGCTCCCACGCTTGTAGGATTTTTCAACTGGCAAGGGAAAAGAGTCCTGGCTTCATCTGCCCACATCTTGGGCCACAAAGTTAACTGACAATGAGTGATGCTGCAACAACTGGCAAATTTTATTTCCCTGAACAGAGCTAAAGTGCATTGGAATGTTTTACTTCTCAACGAGGTGCAAACCTTGAGCTTTTGTAGCATAAGAAAAGTTATTTGCCTTGCTATATCTGTTGATAATCTAGCTTTAGTGATTCATGCTGGGTAGGAAGACAGATTTTTTTTTCTGCTGGGTTCCTTTATCCTAATATTGTGGGGACTGACAGATCATGATTCTTCAGTTTTTCAGGCAGGAGATTTTTCTTAGATCTCTCTGGATGCAAAGTAAGTGACCTACTATCAAGCTATTCTCAAATTTTTCATTCTGCTCTTGTTTTCGATTACTTTTAACTCCTTTGGGGGGAAAAAATAAATGCATGCCATGCAGAAAAATCCTAAAAATGTTTTCTGCTGGTTCATATGCCATTAGATGAAAGTGAACTTGCTTTTGACATTCCTTTCAAAGGAAAAGAGAATGTGAATTTCTCACAACTGGAATTTGTTATTTTCACATTTATTTAGCAATGCAATGGACAAGGAATGAAATGTCCTATTTTTCAATGGTCAGCCACCCTAGGTTTTCATACTTTCCTTAAATCCAAAGAGCAAATTTTATTAATGATTTCTTCCTAGAGTTTTATTTTGCAGATTTTTTTGTTTTGCTTAGGGAAATTCATAGAGTAGGAGGGTGGATAATAGCAAGCCACAATATAGAAGCATCCTCCACCATCTCCAGCAATCACGTCAGCTCAAAAATATCACCAAAAGAAATACAAAAGTAATTTCCAAACACTTTGAGATTCAAATAAGAAATAGAAGCTCTTTTCTCAGGTACACAATTAGCATGGATTAAAATTAAAAGCTGACTGCTATGATTGAAGCTTGAGTTGAAACTGAGCAGAAGACATTCTGGAATCTCAGGTGACCAAGGAGACATTCTACATAGACCACTATCTTTGCAATAGTATATTTCTCTTGTCCTGTTATGGAGTACAGATAACATCCAAATTCTAGTTTTGGGTTCCAACAAATGTGATCAAAGGAAGAGACAGTGATCAAAGGAAGAGACAGATGCCATTACCTGTCAAAGCTCTGTCAACTTCCTTCTTCGTCAGCCCAAAGCAGAAACTGTCCACTGCCACAGCCAGTGCTTGAGCAAAATTGGCATCCAAGAGGAAGGAACCATCTGAAGAGCTCACTAGGCTGCAGCGAGTGCTGGTCCCATTGTCCTCTGAAACAGAACCCCAGCCATTCACTAGAGAGCCTCCCAGGGATGCTTCATCTTCACTTAGGCTAGATGAGGGGGTCTGACAGGAATTGCGGAAGAATTTGGTGGATGAACAGGGGCCTTCCATCATGTTGGGGTCATCATCTTCATCCAACACATCATTTTCCAGCAGGTCAATGGCCAGAGGACTACAGATATAGCCATAGGTATGGGATGGGAAGAGCACTTGGGAAGTAGTAGAGCCATTGTCATCTGGCCCCCTTTGAAAGACAGAGGAAAAGTGCTAGCATTAGAACCTGAATAATGACAACAACAATAATAGCAAATGAACAAAACAAAAACCCCATCCGGAGAACCATTTGGACACTATTGGCATTGACAAACTCACCATTAGTCAATTGCAAAAGGCAGCTTTACTTGAAACAGCTTACATCCTACAACAATATCTTTAACTCCATCAAATAACAACATCTGCCTATCCCAGGTCCTTAGGAAGGACTCTATTGGTGGATAAAAATGCCAAATCCAGTTTAAACATCTGGCTGACTATGCGACAAACCGTAATAGCAACAGCTACAACAGCTGCAGCAGCAAATGAACAAAATTAGGACAAAAGAGTTCAGCATCCAATGAGCAAAGGAACTAAATGTGTTTTGGCATTGATTACAGATTCTAAAAACAGCAAGAGGATCATGATTGGGACTGTAGCAAATGCTGAGAGAATTACAAATTTTCATTCTTGGAGCATCCAAGGAAAACAAGCTCAAAATGCCTTGAGTGTAATTTCCCCCTCCCTCCCAACTGCACCCATGGGACACTCCTCCCCACCTCCAGAGCATTCAGCACTTTCAGAATGTAGTCACTACTGAAAATTATAGCTGGAATAGAAAGAATTCTAGAAAATTAAAATGGCAGCCATGATAGTGCAACAGAAGCTCACTCATTTTTCTGTCTATCATAAAATGGGCAGCGCTTTGATCACATATTCACGGATAACACCTTAACTTATAACACTTTTCTGACCACACCACGCAATTCCCTGGCAACGCTGTTGGTTTCTCTCCCAGCTAAATCTGTCAGGACTTCTTTCCCAGCTGTCCTTCTAGGACAGCCAAATGGGATGGTTGCTACCAGCGGTGAATTGACACCAGAAAGTATCTTTCCAAGAGTATGACAAACTAGAGTATCCTAGAATTGGGCCCCAAATTCCCATATTTCTAATGATGGAAAAAAATGAAATTTGTAATTCTTTCTTTTTTCCTAAAAGGAACAGAAGAATGGAAGTAGATGAAGTTCCTCTAAGTAGGGCATAGAGTTCTGGCACTTCCAGACAAGGCCAATGGGCTGTCTGGAAGTATCGTGTCTTCTCCTGTCTCACCTTCTCTGCAGCAGTCTACAGACTGTCACTGAATCCTAAAGAATGAGGGGGTATCTCCTTGGGGGCTTCTCAGTCTGGAAAAGAGAGACAACCAGAGGGAGGGCTGGGATGGCCTGAAATGAGGAGAGGAAGTCCCAGTACTGACCACCACCTCAGACTACAGAAGAAGCTCAGAAACGTCTCCACAGATGTGAAAGGAATTAAGTACTCAAGCAAGAATGGTTCCCATTCATACAACATATCATGCAATATAATCATTTAAAGTTTGGCTCCTTTGGGGGCCTAAATGTCTACAAATATTACAAATTAGCCGTTATATAGAAAGGGGGAAGTCAGAAACCTAACAGTTTATTTTTATCCTTTCTTTCTTTTTCTCATTTTTGGTGTTTTAATTCTTGTTAAAGTTGTTCGTCTATTTTTTTCCTTTCATTAATATGTGTTGTATACACACATTCACATACAGACCTATACAGTGTGTGGGTGTGTGTGGTGTGCATGTCTATGGAATAATATAATGGAGACTTGAATTGTTTTTATATATTCAACTTTGAATGAACAAAGCCGGATATTTTTAATGCTTGTAATCTTGATATCCTAAACTGTCATGAATATTGATAGTTTTTTTTCCCTCCCTTGTCTATTTTTCAGTACTCCAAGTTATCCAAGTCATAGAATGTCAATTATCTTTAATCATATAAATGTATGGAAATCAATCAATTTTTATTCAGCAGGCAAATAAAACAAGAAAATCACAATTAATTAAGGTGAAAAGAAAAATATTGTACTGAAATAATAGAGTGTATCAAGATTTATAATAACGCAATAGAAATAAGAAAAGCTCCCTCGGAATGCCTCAGAAAAACAAATGCCTCTTTTGCAGAGGAACCCAAGAACCAAACCAGAGGACAGATTTCAGCCTCAAAGTATTATACTCCTGTCCAGGTAGCTCTGGATCCTTCTGCGTGTTTAATTTTTTTAAAATCTATGTGTGTCTTGTTTTGTTTTTGCTATGTATTTTTCGGTTTTTGTATATTTTATGCTGTAAAAGAAAAGCAATAAACTTGTATTGAACAAAAACACTGCCTACTTTACAGTCTCCAGCAGAAAGAAAGCAGCTCTCATCCTCATGTTTTGCTCATTCCTCCAGAAATCAAACTATTCATTTAATTTGGCACAAGCTGTTGTCTGGAATGGCTAACCAATACTTCCATGAAGTCAACCACTAGATGGCTTTAAATGGGAAATGAAGGCTATGTTGACTTTCCAGTAGATCTTCAGAAGATCAGGAAAGTTTTCTGGCTCCAAAGTGTTTTTAACAGCAACAGCAAGAAAAGGGCTTCTTTAGACTGTATGAATGAAAGACACACAATGATGAAAGGAAGAAACATGGTGAATATAGATTCAATTCTGCCACTGGAATAAATAACTGGATTTTGATTTTTTTAAGGGTCTTTCCTTTGCAATAGACTGAGAAGAGATCCTAGCAAAAAAGCAGAACAAAACAAAAAGCAAAGCCCCAAAATCTAGTCTGTCCATCTCAATTTACTCAACTATTCTCAAATATATGATCCTGTCACTTTTGGAATCCGACAAAAATCCTCAAAGAGAGAATGCTGAACCTTACAACCATTCTTGCCTCTTTCCAATTTCAAAGAGGTTTCCAGTATAATCAGCTTCCTTGTTCCAGATAGGAGCAGAAAGTTCCTAAATTTAGGACATGCAGCGGTGATGTGCATTGTCAACAGGTTTGCCTCTACCCATCACCCTGCTGGGAATTAAACCTTTTGACTACGTCTGCATGATATCCTAAGCCAGTGCTTCTCAACTTTGGCATTTGGAAAAAGTATGTACTTCAACTCCCAGAATTCCCCAGCAGGCATGCTAAACAAATGCAAATAGCCCCATGCATACTGACCGCAGACCACCACAGAAATATCCCTGCTGTTTTCTAAAGAGTGAGCCCCGTGACTTGCTCCAGCTCCTGCCAACCTAGCAGTTCGAAAGCATGTAAAAACGCAAGTAGATCAATAGGTACCACCTTTGGTGGGAAGATAACAGCATTCCATGCACCTTGGCATACATTCATGCCGGCCCCATGACCACAGCAGAGTCTTTGGGCAAATGCTGGCATCCTCAGCTGTGAATCAGAGATGAGCATTGCCCTCTAGAGACAGCCCCGACTGGCAGGAGAAACCTTTACCTTTTCTCTAAAGAGAAGAGAAAGGTAAGTGAAACTGCTGGCTCTGCTAAAGACAGCCAGAAAAGGAAACCAATATTACAGAAAGCTGTTTTGGCTAGCAGCTGTGTGAGTCTTCATGTCTGGATTTTTCACCAGCTCATTTAAAGTACAAGGTCACTGAAGATGTTAAATTAACAAGATGGATGCCACTTAAACAAGGGCATGTTGTTCTTCACTTCATTTCTTTATTTATAAAATGTACAGGGCCACCCTTCTTAAATAAATAACTCTGGAAGCCTAACCATCCATACCTAAGAGGAAAAAAACAACAGCTATATGATAAGCCTCTACAAACCCTCCCTCCATTAAAAGAGTAAGCATAATGCAATAACAAAGGCTGTGCATAACTAACTTATTTAAATGTAAGAACGCAGATATTATGCTCCACTGATATCCTGACCTTAATATCTGGGGTAATCCCTGGTTGAATATCTCTTAGTATTTCTTCTCTTCAGTCTAAGTTACCCCATAACTGACCTATCATTCTGGTAAGGAAACCTGATGGACCTCTATTCACAGTACTTGACTCGAACTGGGTAAGGAAGACTTACAGGGTCCTATCCCCTTACCTTTCTTTGATAAGAAAACATTATTTCACTTACTTTAAATATGGGAGAGGAATCCACCCATCAGCAGGGGCCTTCACTGAAGTAGAGCCTGCTGAATATGTGCCCCAAAATTCTCCCCACAAAGAAAGAGACCAGAGCTTTTTCCATTCTGAGCTAGGAATTCTTCACTTTTAGACTTAGACTTAAAAAAAAATCCCTCAAGTTAAAAGCTCTTTTAAAAGTTGTTGATGGACATTTCAATTATGAAATTTTTCAAAAGAAAAATCAACAGATGAAGTCTGATGTCTCTGTGTCTTTCTATTGGTTCAATATATGTATGAATAACTGTCTACTGGCTTTTTCACCACTCCATAACCACATCTCAGAGCTAAAGGATGGGAAATATTTTGCCAGCAGCCCGGAATGCAATTGACTCCAGATCAAACACTGCAGTCAACCCACATCCTGGCCAAAGGGCCTAACTTTTCAGAAATAGCAGTCTAGCATTTAAAAATGGTGTGGCAAATGCTTCAAAAAGCCCACCTCAGAGGTGAGAGGAACCACAAAAGCTTCTGAGACCGTGCCTTCCCTTTAGAACACAAAGGGGCAAGCATGTTGGTGCAGACCAGAGAGAACAGATTACAATTTAATCCTGCTTGTGTTGGGTCTCAGTGATTAGTCACATTAAATTCTTCAAGCCTGAGAACTTTGGGGTGAGGGACCACGGCTCAGATTTTTGCAACTCATTAAAAATGTTTGGAATAAGAAGAATGTATTAAAATAAAACATTAGCTTTCTTATCCAGCAGTTGTATTTTGGAGACTCTAGGGTGTAATGCAATGCAATGTAATAAGATAATTTAATGTAGAAACAGCTCCGAGCTCCCCATTTTTGTGAGTGCTCTGGAACTTCTTTCCAAATGGATTATGCCCAGCCAGTGTAGAAAGGACACTTAGCATAAGAATTCAGACAAACTCTGGCTTCATAACAGCTTGGATTTGAGAACCGCGCTACTGTTAAATCCAGTTCTGCTTACTCACATGTATGCTTTTGGACGGAGGTATCTGCTCACCTCGTAATTCATAAGCAGGCAAATGAGCACAAAAGCATTATCTCTGGTGTCTCCATCTTCCATGAGAAATCCATTATAGCAGCCCATTTCCTACATATGTGTAGAAGGAATGTAAAACTCCATGGCAGTGTTCCTCAACCTTGGCAACTTGAAGATACTGTATGTGGACTTCAACTCCCAAAATCCCCCAGCCAGCATGTTGGCTGGGGAATCCTAGGAGTTTGAGTCCACACATCTTCAAGCTACCAAGTCTGAGAAACACTACTCTATGGGTAGGAGGTGGGGTCTGATGTCACAGAGACCGTAACTCATAGAGGGTCTAATTTGCAGTGCTATTAAATTGCAGGGGTTACAGCAGAACACTAAAAAGTATGTTTTGCACCAAAGCTAAGTACTAGAGTAAACTTCAAATGCTTAGATTACAACTCTAACAAGACTTGTTTTTCACAGACATTGCTTAATTTGTCCCTGCAGAAGGCAGGGTTTTATGTTTGCCTTGCAAAACTAAAATAACACCCTGCCACTTCAGTCACAAAAGCATACTGGTACATTTTTCCATGCATCAAGCAGAGATGTGGCTTGGAACTGGAAGGCGATGCCACTGACACCCTGGACCAGCTGAAGCTTGTTAAACCTTGCCGAAAACATATTAAGTTGGCAGGCGGTTAGCCTGCCTAGGCTTTAAAAGAAGCTGTAATTATCTGAGTGGAATCACTGTGCTTCTCATAAAATCTGCTCCTCCATATCCCAACCCCAATTACCAAAGTGTAAGGAGGAGTCATCCTTATGGGACAAGCTGTCCTCAAACCACCAAAGTTGCAGTTTGGCAGGCTGAAGAGAGCGCTTTATGTTAAATGCAGTTTTCTGTAATGCAAGATACCTTGATGGTCTTTGGATCTCCACTGATTCTTACCTGTCTACAAGGTGGAGAGAAAGAGGAATAGAATGAGATTGGCTGTGGCCAACATTCACAAATAACCCTGAAGCCACAAAGCCAGATGCACCAGTGACTACTCCAGCATCCATCCATCCATCCTTCCTTCCTTCCTTCCTTCCTTCCTTCCTTCCTTCCTTCCTTCCTTCCTTCCTTCCTTCCTTCCT
>JANHZU010002834.1:379889-390567 GCA_032468055.1 Acrochordus granulatus | reverse complement strand
CAAAGACAAGGACAATTTCTGCTTTATTTTGTGTGTGTGTGCACATGCGCGCTTTGAGAATATCCCGGCTGGTGCGAGGGAAATGAGAGAGAGGAGGGGGAGGGGACTGCCTGGAGATTGAAATCTGAAGTCTTGGGAGTTCCATCTCTTGAATGCCTTTCACTTAATTTCCGCTGTTTATGCAACGAGAGAGGAGGGCTCCATTGTGAGATTTCCCACGTGAGCTCATCGTGCAGTGCTCATTGTGATCAGGAACGTCAACCTGCCGTACATTCTGGCAAGGTCAGTTACACGTACAGTAATGGAATAAGCCACGTGGCAGCGTAGGCAGAACGTGCACGCGCTGCTGCCCGTATGGGAATGGAATAAGCCACATGGCACATCAGCAGAATTCTTATGCAGGGTTGCTACCTGAACGAGAAATACAGAGCGCGCTGACGTGTAAGGTATTGCACGAAGTTTGCTTGTCTTGTGAGTCGCGGCTCATCTAGTGGAATAAATTTTATTAAAATTTTTTGCTCATCCTGTGAGTTTCACGTTTTGTGAGTCAGTTGTACTATCAGTGTACTAGTGTATCCCTACTTCAGATTCCACACTAGGAGATGTCTGAATTGGCTTCATAAGAAACCAACGTTTTTCATTACAAACTGCACTTCATGGGATGTCCAGCATTATTTCTGTAAGTTGCTTTATTTCCACAATGAGGTTATAAATGTGCTCACTTTTCATAGAAAATATATCTGCTGCTTTCAACTTGTAAGTTGTCTCAAACTGTGAGATGAGCGGTGTATAAATGTAATAATAAATCAAAACTTTCTTTACAGAAATATACAGTTTCTGAAT
Source organism: Acrochordus granulatus (assembly GCA_032468055.1). Lineage (NCBI taxonomy): Eukaryota > Metazoa > Chordata > Lepidosauria > Squamata > Acrochordidae > Acrochordus > Acrochordus granulatus. Next base: position 389,724 of record JANHZU010002834.1, on the reverse strand, counting down.
ATTGTCTACGTGACCTAGGATGTTCTAATCCATGGGCTCTGGTTATAAATGATCCTGATTTTTGCCTAAAGATGTCCATGATTTCATGAAGTAATGTAGTTACAAATGATCATTTTTTAAAATTGGCCTAAAATAATGTGAAACTTGGCTCACTTAGATTTTCTTCTCCTAATAAATGATCTAATTAAAGTAGAAATTAAAATGCTTGGGTGAAATAAAATGTTAGATACACTTGGAAGTGGGAAAGTTTGATAAGAATTCAGAAGGCATCTTTCTTGTGTCAGAGCCCTGAAGAACCTAATAAGGGAACAGTATTTGGGATACAGTCTCTCATATACACAAAATATATGTACTGTGTATGAAAATACAAGCAAATATTACAAAACAGTGTAAAATACTGTTAATAATTAAGTATTCTTAAACCCCTGTATTTTTACTATCCAGAAAAATGGATAGTAGAATTACAGGGTGAAAAAAATGTTTGAACACTAATTTACAAGATTGAAGATAATTTTAAGTGAAGCTTCTAGTGAAAAATGCAACATTTTCCAAGAAGATGTAGTTTTTAAATAGTGAAATTTTGGTGCAGTTTTAAGTGATGGCAAATCTGAAGTTTGCATTTTCAAGTATTTTACCGCACAATATAGTATTGCCTTAAACAATAGAAGACACAAAAATTATAGATTTTAAAACAATTTTTCACAGCGGGGGTTAGATTATTACCAATTTCTCTCAAGTAATGTGATTATTCCAGATTCAATGAAGCAGCATGGAATTAAGCTGTAGGACAGAGATAAGAAAATGCCACTATCATTTAAGAAATAGCTATAAACGTTGCTGAGAAAGTTGTTCGGAAGTTGCATGGAACTTGATATACTTCAGATAATTATAACTGCTAGGCTTCAGTTCTTAGAATAGTGACTTTAATGAGCTAGGTTATGGAATGTGAATAGTCATAAACAAATTAACCAGAAAATTATAACATACAAAAGCAAATGTATATAGTTATTTAAAAATAAATGTGTATTTGAAAATATTTGTAGTCTGCCCCAATCTGTATGCATGCTCATAAAAAGTTAAATCTATAACACAATTCCTTCATCTAGAAATATGTTGTTTTTCAGGATTTTGAGTTAAATAATGAATTGAAGATGAGTGTTCTTAATCTGCTAGAAGAAGTTTTGAGGGACCCTGACCTTTTACCACAAGAAAGGAAAGCTACAGCAAACATCCTGCGGTAAAGAGGATCGATGAGTTTCATTAGATGTCTTAGGAAAGAAGCAGAAGTGTCATCGATGTGGATGTTTAGTTTCAGTGTATCACTTTAAAAGGGGGGAATACAGTTGTGTTTGTTACAAAAATGTGCTGCCAAATATCTGTTTCTGTAAAAATTAAGGCCATTGTAATCTTTCCTTAAGGAATCTACTTTGCAAAATTATACTCATGAAGAATTAGAATCTTTTTGTTTTTCCTTCACCAGAAGTTCAATTGTAAGTTAAAAATATGTGAACATTCTAAATATATTATATGCAAGCAAGTTGAGAAGTCAAGTCCCTCCAATAACTTATCCAACCCACTTGTTTATATGATACAAGCAATAATTTTCAGTTCCAAATAGTCTGATGCTACAACTGAAAAGCCAAACAAATACTTCAACATTTCCAAAGAGGTAGAGTTAAAATACTCTTCTGCAAGAAAAGCTACAAAAAAATTCATCTTATACAACATGATAAATCTGTTAGTCTGGAGAGTATCATAAAACTTTGTTGTTTCTGGTACACTATCGTTTGCCCCAACCCCCATCCTCACTTTCAGACAGGACTATTCTGTAGGAAAAAAAATATCAAGCTTATATTGCTGCCTATGCAATGATTTTTGAATTACACAGTCACAGCAGAGTATTTACTTGGTAAATGGTGGATCTGAAGATCAGTATCAGTTGATCTGCAGGTATTCAGCATCAGCATTCAATGAATGATTTTTCATAGTTCCATGTCATCTTGGACAAAGGTTGTATAAAGTGCTTCAAGTCCTCCTCTTGGTCCTTGTGCTATTTTATAAAAAATCTGGAAATAGCATGGAATTTCCAGTATCTGTTTATAGAGTATTAGAAGCTTTATACTTGAAAATCATTCTGAAAATGAAAGACTTACATGGCATTAAACTTAGCAGAACTTATTTCTGAAGAGACATAAAAATACGGTTTTCAGTTATTAGGTATTATCTCAAGACAACAGTCATTAAGATGCCGTCAGTAAATTATTTCCAGGGAAGCTTTTGACCATATGCCACTTTCTTGAAATAAGGAGAAGAGACCCAAAGATGCTGTTTCTTAGTTGCTGCTCCAGCTTTGCAGAACATCTCCCCTTGGAATTAAGGCTTGCTTCCTGCCTTCCAATGTGACTGAAGATGTAGTTTTTCTGTGAACCATTTGATCAGCTTGTTCTTGCTGTCTTTAATTTATTTCACTTTGAATGGCTTACACTAATTTATTTGTATTATTTGAATTAATTTTCTTGTTTATTTTTTTGTTTTATTACAATTTATTTTTGATTGCTGTAACTGATTATTGTTTTATTGTATTTATATTGATTTAATGTTTTGTAAAACACCACAAGCCTGCATTGATTTGGCAATGTACTAGTAGATTATGCAGTATAAACGCTTGGGACCATTACAAATAGTGCAAAAGACTGCAGAATTTTACTGCTATATAAAATATTTTGCTAATTGTTTTTAGGACACTTTCTCAGGAGGATCAAGATGAGACACACTTAAAAATAGAGGATATAATGCAGATGGTGAGTTTGTTTAAAATATATGTTTGATTTATTTTTCATTCATGTATATTTACTTTCTGGAAGTTGGTTAAAATAAATCACACATTTGAGAAACCCATTTGTATATCATTACCTCAAATATGTATTACCCAGTTTATTTATCTATCCTATTTATATAGCTCTCCATCTCATGGAAAAGTGATTCTAGGTGGTGCAGAATAAAAAACAATTGTAAAATCTCATATATTAAAACAAGTTAATTAATTAATTAAAAAACATTGAGCAATATTATTAATAAGATGATAGAGAAAAATTGATGTTAGAAACAATGCAGCCATCTCATTAAATCACCATTTCTTTGAGATCTCTGAGCCTGCTGACACATCCATGTTTTGAGGACTTCCAAAAGAATATCAAGGATGCGGCCAACTTTACCTCAGTATTGGTGGGGGCATGATGTTCAACAGGGTGAGCGCCAGGTTAGAAAAGTTCTGTCTCCTGGTTCCTACCAGATTAAACTCTCTCACAGACAGGACACGCAGTATATTTCTTCTGCCAGACGTATTATGGGCAGAATGTAATCAGGAAGAGGCAGTTCATCAGATAACCCTCAAATGGTTATTAAAAATTGCAGAGGAAATTTGCAAGTAAAAATATAAACAAAAAATATTTTTAAAAAGTGAAAGACTAGATAGAGGTATATTCAAGTTGAATTTGAAGACAGGAAATTTTAGACAGTGTGAAGTATATGATTTAACAGTGACAGCAACTTCTAACAATATTTTATTCAAGATACAGGTGTATTATTTGCTCTATTAAGTTTCATTTGCCTATTCTGTTCTTGGAAAATGAATGCTGTAGGATTCTATCCATTCTGTTGTTCAGTTTCTAAGTCATATCCAATTCTTCATGATCCCATTGACCACAGTTAGCCAGGCCTTCCTGTCCTCCACTATCTCCTGGAGTTTGCTCAAATTCATGTTCATTGCATTGATGATGCTACCTAATCATCTCATCTTATGCCGTCCCCTTCTCCTTTTACCTTCAATCTTTCTCAGCATCATGGTCTTCTCCAATGAGTCTCTCTTCTCATTACATGGCCAAAGTATTTGAGCTTTAGCTTCAGTATCTATCTGTCCTTCCAATGAACAGTCAGGATTGATTTCCTTTAAGACTGACAGTATGATATCCTTGCAGTCCAAGGGATTCTTCAGCACTACAATTTGAAGACATCAATTCTTCGGTGTTCAGCCTTCCTTATGGTCCAAATCTCACAGCCATACATTACTACTGGGAAAACCATAGCTTTAACTATATGGACTTTTGTTGGCAAGGTGATGTCTCTACTTTTTAATATGCTGTCTAGGTTTGCCAAAGCTTTCCTCCCAAGGAGTAAGTGTTTAATTTCATGGCTGCAGTCATGTTCTGCAGTGATCTTAGAGCCCAAGAAAATAAAATCTGTCGGTGCTTCCATTTCTTCCCCTTCCACTTGCCAGGAAATAATGGGACCAGTTGCCATGATCTTTGTTTTTTTAATGTTGAGTTTCAAACCAGCTTTTGTACTCTCCTCTTTCACCCTCAAGAGGCTCATTAGTCCTTCTTCATTTTCTGCCATTAGAGTGGTATTGTCTGCATATCTGAAGTTATTTATATTTCTCTGGCAATCTTAATTCCAGCTGGTGATTCATCCAGCCTGGCATTTTGCATGATGTGCTCTGCATATAAGTTAAATCAGCAGGGTGACAATATACAGCCTTGTAGTACTCCTTTCTCAATTTTGAACCACTAGCTTTGTTGTTAGTAATGCTTCCTAAGGCCCACTTGACTTCACTATCAAGGATGTCTGGCTCTAGGTCACTGACCATACCACTGTGATTATCAGGAACATTTAGATCTTTCCTGTATAGATCTTCTGTGTATTTTTGCCATATCTTCTTAATCTCTTCTGCTTTTGGTAGGTCTCTTCCATTTTTGTCCTTTAAAACTTTTTTTTGCCCAGTTTTGCATGAAATGTTGCCTTGATATCTTCAGTTTTCTTGAAGAGATCTCTAGTCTTTCCCATTCTTTTGTTTTCCACTATTTCTTCTCATTGTTCATTAAGAAGGCCTTCTTATCTCTCCTTTCTATTCTCTGAAAATCTGCATTCAGTTGGTTATATCTTTCCCTTTCTCCCGTGGATTTTGATTTCCTTCTTTTCTCAGCTATTTGTAAAGTCTCATCAGACATCCACTTTCCTTTCTTGCATTTACTTTTCTTTGGGATGGTTTTAGTACCCACCTGTTGTACAATGTTATGCACGTCCATCCATAGTTCTTCAGGCACTCTGTCTACTAGATCTAATCCTTTACATCTATTCATCAGCTCCACTGCATATTCATAAGGGACATGATTAAGGTCCTACCTGAATGGCCTACTGGTTTTCCCTACTTTCTTCAATTTAAGTCTGAATTTTGCAATAAGAAGCTCATGATCTGAGCTTCAATCAGGTCTTCTTTTTACGACTATATACAGCTTCTCCATCTTTGGCTGCAAAGAATATAAGCAATCTGATTTTGGTATTGACCAACTGGTGATTCCAGCTGGTGATTGCTATGACCAGTGTGTTCTCTTGAAAAAACTCTGTTAGCCTTTGCCGTGCTTCACTTTGTACTCCAAAACCAAACTTGTTTGTTATTCTGGTTATCTTCTTAGTTTAGCATTCCAATCTCCTATGATGAAAAGGAGATCTTTTTTTGGTGTGAGTTCTAGAAAGTGTTGTAGGCTTTTGTAGAACTGCTCAATTTCAGTCTCTTCAGCACCATCCTACAGGATGCTTTAATACCATTAGCGTGAGCTGGTTGCCAAACATTCAAATTTTATTCATATTACCTTTGGGGGGGTACTGGAGCAGCCAGATTTTCAAAGACCAGTTGTAATTGCCTTCATTCAATTCTGTCATAACTTCAAATGATAGTTGAATGAATGGTCATAACTTGAGGATTACCTGTAGTTTGATGAGAAAGTGCTAACACACTACAATAGTTTGTTGCTTGTTTTATTACTTATTTAAGTTATTTTTTTAAACAGTTGCAGTACAATACACTTTGAAAAAACAGAAGTGGTCTACTTGAAGCACAATATGTGTTCATGTTCTGTATCATTAAACACAGGTTGAAAAGTCAAAAAGAAAAAAGTTTCAGAAACTTGCAGAAAGAATTTCATTGGTAAGAGCCACAAGGCAAATTTCAAATCAAGTCACTACAGGTCATCCTCAGATTACGACCACTCATTCAGCAACCATTTAAAGTTACAACACCATTGAACTAGGGAGATTCATATTTAGTCCCAGTGACGTTCTATGCAGACTTTCCACAAGCCAATGGAGAAGCCACCAGAAAAGGTTGCAAGTTGTTCCCATAACTTGCTCCTGCCACTTTTTCTCCCAAGAAGTCCCACTACAGAGTATCCTCTGTTGCCCCAGCTGCCGACCTGCACTATGTAATGGCTCCTGCTGGCCTGCCCATGCTCACAGTGCCTACCCGTGGCCCACACTATGGTCCACCTGTGATTTGTACCCAAGGTTTAACTGAAGCCCTCATTGGCCTGTCCATGCCCAGAGTGCCCACACTGGGACTTGTCCATACTTATTAGCACCTGTCTGCAGCTTATGGCCCACCAGGACTCAGCTGCACCCACCTGCCTCCACTTCTTGCTCACTGGCCTACTTATCTAGGACTAAAGTCAATTAAGATCTCTCTTAATGACCCATGACCCACACAGTGTCTGGATTATGACAGCACCTGGAATTACTAAGATTGCTGTTGTTAAGCAATGTGACCATGTGATGTTGTGTTTTATAACTGCAACACTTAGTGATGGCAATTCTGGTCCCAATTACTGTCATAACTTGAATATTACTTGTCAGCTTGGAAAATTACAATGAAATTGTTTTATTAGTTTACATCACTGGGGAATCATTTTTGGATTTCACAAATAAAAATTAATGACTTTGTTAAATGATAAACATTTTTAAACCTGGGCAAATAATCCGTTAGCAAACAGGAAAATTCATTTTGGAAAATGAATTTTTTCCAGTGTACTGTATTTTATGTTTTATTTCTGTTGAAAGTAGTTCAACAAGGACTTGGCTGGATGTGTTTTAAGTAACTCTCATAACAGAGAATATATTTACATAAGCACTTTTCCCTTCATGGTTTCCTTTCCACAAATGATAAAAATCTGGCTAATAAAACTGATAAAATACCTAATTAACTTAATAAAATTAACCTAATATTATAGAAAACAAATGAGAAGGTTGAAATTGTCTTTTAAATGATTTTGTACACATATGTATATATTTTACTTTACAGTTAGAGTGTCCAAAACCAGAATGCTTTGAAACATTATCAGCGATGGAACTTGCTGAACAAATAACTCTTTTAGATCACATTATTTTCAGAAGCATACCTTATGAGTAAGTGGTTTTCCAATCATTATTATGGGAATGAAAATATTTCTAAGCAAAGTTTTGGATAATTCAAGGATTCACACAAAATTGGAATGGATAATACATACAATGGAATTGGTACAAATGGAATCAGTGTATCTCTCTCAGCATAAATGGCTCATGCAAGTCTAAATATCAAAGCATAATAAAATAATAGCACAATATTTCTAAGCTGTTCTTTGTGAGCAGGATGCACTTTGTTTCCTGAAAAGGCTAACATATCCATACATAATATAACTCCAAAGAACCAACAGCAAAATTTCTTTATATTCTGCCAATTCAGGAGGTCTGTAAGAGAGATAGCAAGGCCATTAAATGATTAAGGGAAGGCACACTTAAACGTAGAACAATACATGTCCTGAATATAAAGGAGCAAGATTCAGTCTGTAACATGTCTAGATAAAATTAGGAATAATCATTTGTGAAATTTTGGCTTGAAAGCCTCAACACTATTTCCAGTGAGTATTGACATAACTGGGCTAAATGGATGAGCATTCTGATTCTGTAGAAGATGTTTTTATGTTTTCCTAAGGTCTGCCCCTTCTCCACTTTCTTAATTAGCAAAGGGAGGGTGCTACCATTTTCAAAGCACATTATATGAACATCTGGTTTTTAGGGCGGTGAGGATAATTAGTGCAAAGAAACTATATGAAGCAGTATGACTCATACATGGAAGTAGGACTACAGTTGATTTCAGTGTATCTCCAAAATAAATGGAGTGAACAGAAATATTCTTTCTTTTTTTATGTTTCTTTTTTTTCTCATTTTTCAGAGAATTTCTTGGGCAGGGTTGGATGAAATTGGATAAAAATGAAAGAACACCTTATATTATGAAAACCAGCCAACATTTTAACGATGTGAGTTGTCATAAAAATAGACAATACTTTCTAAGAATACAAGAATTATAGATTAAATGTATTTCTGTGACCATAAAAGTCACTAGAATATTCCACTTTTTCTGAAGAATAGCCAGGAGTTTGATAGTCAGCATTTTAAAAACTAGAATCTTTGAAAATCTGCTGATATTGCCAAGCAATGGCAAACAAAACTAAATTATATTTTATTAAGAGCATAAACTAAAGTAAAATAAATGATGTTACTTATTACTTTAATTATTTCACTTTAGATGTCGTATAGAGTTTTTGTTCTTAGAATGTTGTTGAGATCTATTGCCCAGAGAAGGATGCCTTTGCAAGTTCAAAAATTTCTTTGTTTTTGTTTTGTTATAGGCTTTTGCAACCTAGCCCTTCAAATATACTGTACCTGAAGGGTAACAAGTTGGGAAAGACTGCTCTATTGGCTTTCATAATTTTTGTAATATAAGTTTCCATAGTTTTACTTGTTAAAAGCCAAACATATTTAAATCATTAATGGTATTTATCCAGCATTGTAAATGCAAATATTTATGGGCTAGTTCTTTCATTTAGATGAGCAACCTTGTAGCATCCCAAATTATGAATTACACTGATATCAGTTCCCGTGCTAATGCCATTGAGAAATGGGTTGCAGTGGCAGATATTTGCCGATGTATACACAACTACAATGGTGTTCTTGAGATCACATCAGCCTTGAACAGAAGTGCAATCTACAGACTAAAGAAAACCTGGGCAAAGGTTTCTAAACAAGTAAGTAATGAATACTGATTGAGACTTTTCACTTAAAAGCTCACTCTTGGGTGAAAGAAAGGTTGCCAAGCCTTGCATGATAACTGTTAAGCACCAAATTAGTTTCATCATAAGAAAATTGTATCTATTATCTAATAGATAATCAGTCTATTTAATATAACATTTTTGTATCCCTTTCATAAGGGTGCATTTCTGGATGCATTACTATAACAGTTTAAATATTATCTGGCAAAATGATAGTTTATCCATGTAAATGTTTCATGCAGCCACAGATTTATTTAAACAATTTTATGATCAGACTATTTCAAGACTGACACATTTGGCATGTGAAAGAATAGAATTCTGACTTGGTAAGGTGTACATGAACTAAGGAAAATTATATCCAATACTCGGATAATCAGTACTGGCACTTCTCTGGGCTATGTGCTCCCTCTGCTACTCTTTTCCTTCTGTACCAATGACTATACCTCTAAGGACGCCTTTATTGAAATTCTGAAGTTTGCAGATGACACAGCAGTAATTGGACTCATTAGAGTTGGTGATGAGTCTGTGTACGGATGGGAAGTTGAACAGCTGGCCCTGTGGTACAGCTGAAATAACTTAGAGCTGAATGTTCAAAACTGTGGAGATAACAATGGATTTTAGAAGAGTCCTCCTACTTCATCCTGTGTTACCATACTCAGCAACATGGTATTAGGGGTATAGTCCTTCAAGTTTCTGGGCTCTATAATCTCCCAAGACTTGAAATGGGTGGCTAACATAAGCACCATTATTAAGAAGTCACAACAGAGGATGTACTTCCTGTGTCAGCTCAAGAAGTTCAACCTGTCTCAAGAGCTGCTGATACAGTTCTACAGAAGAATAATTGAGTCTGTCCTTTGTACATGTACAACTGTCTGGTTTGGTACAGCAACCATGCAGGACAGGTACAGACTCCAAAGAAC
>JANHZU010002834.1:282040-295185 GCA_032468055.1 Acrochordus granulatus | reverse complement strand
CCATATAGTAGTGAAGTAATTAATTACGATGTTTTATAAAGCCTGCAAAGCATATATACCTTTAAGATTACAATGGAAGCTCAAAGCAGTGACTTAGATAGATATAATCTATCTGTTGAATAATAGTGCAGGTAAGCAGTTGAATAATAGTGCAGGTAAGCAGTTAAGATCAAAACACAAAGAAACCTGTAGAAATTAATGCCAAAAAAAAATTAATGGAGGTAGAAACTAGCATTAGAAGTTGCACGTACCTAAATAACTCAAAATCAAGGAAAAATCTTACAAGCATAATTGTAAAAATGAATTACTTGTTACGGGTATTCTTGATTTACCTCTCCATTGTTGTAATAGTTCAGTTACATATCGGTTTAAAGAAATGTTTCTAATAGATTAATAAATAATTTGCATTCTGCAATTTAAATCAGGGCATATGCAGTGGGTCTAAAATGTTAAGAAGGTGAAAAATGGGAATTCACAGTTCTTCCATTATAAATATTTTGGTTTGAATTATAATGGTTGGTTGCGCAGTCAGCTAGATGTTTACGCTAGATTTAAAAAAAGGTAAAGTTTCCCACTTTTAGTCGTGATTGACCCGGGGGGCGGTACTCTTCTCCGGCTCACAGCTGAGCAGCCCGCATTGTCTGAAAGCGCTTCCACGGTCACGTGGCCAGCACGATTAAACACCGAGGCGCACGGACGCTGTTCCCGTTCCAACCAAAGGTGGTACCTATTTATGGACTTGCATTTTTACACATCTGTGATTTATCTTGATGGCACTGTTACAAACAGCTACCCATAACCGAAAAGACATACTGACAAACCTACTTAAAGTGCATGAAAAACAGAACTACGACTATCCCCAGGAATTTAAGCAAGAATTGCTTTAGTCAGTAACAGCCGCTAGAAACGGGGCTCCCTCAGTGTTTCTCAACCAAGGCTGAGGATCGCTGGATGGCTGGCATAAAGCGGTCGGCCTTCCCGCCTCGGTTCCGCCCGTGTCTTTGTCCGCGGCAACAGGTGATGGCGCGCTGGTTCCCCCCTACAGAACCTTCCCGTCTTGCCGCTGCTGAAAAGCGCCGGCCGCCCAGCCAGGCAGGCCGCGGGGTCGGGGCTGAGCTCCCCGAGGCGGTTCGCGCGAGCGGGAAGGAGGCCCCTCGCGCGCTCGCCGTAGCGCCGCTCCTTCGCCGGCCGGCCGGCGGTCCTCTCTGGAGTTTCGCGCTCCGTCAGCGCGGCCGGGGCCGGCCGCCGCTTTTGCCCCGGACGGAGGAGCGAGGCTGCTTCGCCTTTCCCCTCCTGGAGCTGCGGCGCAGCGCTGCGAGCGAGGCGCGGGCGCGGGTGCGGGTGCGCCGGTCCAGCTGCCGGAAAATAAGAAGAGCGAGCGCAGCCGGTTTCGGCGCGCCAGCTATTGCCTCCTCCGGCGGACGCCCTTCAGTCCGGTCGGGAAGCCTGTTAGGCCGACTCCCGCCCGGGCTGGGCGTTGCAGTGTGTAGACGCCGTGCTTCCGAAGGGCTCTGCGCCGAGGAAAAGCCTGGTGTACAATCCGCAACGTACTGACCGTTGGCCTGAGGAAATCAAAACGTCACGGGTCGTTTTTTCCTCAAGTATCCCGTCCAAGATTCCTACATATCAGGAGAGTGATTCGAGTAAGGAATTGCCAGCTTTTTTGGGCATCAAGCCAGATTGCTCCCTGTTGAAAGTCATCAGGATGATCTAGAAAAATGATCCCTGCTCAAAGGAAACAGCTGGAGTGTTGTTCAATGTGCCACGACGATGTGGTAGGTTTCAACCGGAATCGTCTTCTGCTGGCAATGTGACTCGCCCAAGGACACCCAGCTGGTCTCTGGGCTCCTGGCCTGTGCCTTAACCATTACACCAAACTGGCTCATAAGTTAATCAGCGATCCTCTGAAAAAAGATGTCAAGCATTTTCAGTGAAATTTAGACTAAAGACTTATTTATACAGTATATCCATATACATCACGTTTTAAGGAGACAGTGTAATTGTCAAAAGTTCTACAAGCTTTATTCCAGGATAATAGAGTACACAGGATTGCAGGCTTATTAGGCCACAAAATATGCTTCCATCAAAAATTTGGGCACTGGTTCATTTCATGTATAAGATTTCTTTCTAGTTTTGTTTCTTTAAATGTTTTGCACCTATGAATTAGTTGTTTTTAATATAGAAGTAAGAGTAATTGCAAATACCTCCCAGCAAAATCTTTGCCACATTTCAAAAGAAAGGGGGAAACTCAATAAAAAATTTGTTCAGCAATAGCTATTATATTGTCTGCTGCTGTGCAATACAGCTATTAAAATATGACAGTTCTTTAAAAGTAGACTAAACAAACAGACACTAAACATTAAATTTACTGAAAACAAACATGTGGAAGAATTATCCAGGTGGAATATCCCCCCAGAACAGAATTTATGGAATAGATTTATTCAGGTACAATTAAGGAACTTGTAGCAGAGAATCAGTATAGCAATAAATATAATATCAAAAATTAATCAATGCTATAATCTATATAATAATAAATAATAATAATACCTATTTATCAATCAGTAAAATACAGTTATATTAATGGCAATACTATGCATCTCAGATATATCAAATCTTCATTCCAGCATTCCAAAGGTCTTTGCAAAAGCAGTTCAAAAAATCAAGATTGAGGAAGCAGGTTTGATCTCCACTGCTCAAAGGGTCTCTCTCTTGTACTTTACAAGTGGTGGAAATTGTTAGCAGATATTCTGCAAGCAAATCTTGGGCAGGAGGAAGCAAACAGAACAAAATCCAATAGTACATGTATTTGAATAAGTTGTTATAATCAGGCCCCAAACCATGTAAAACCATAAAAGGTGGTAATTAACACTTTGAACCTTATGCAGCTACCATAAAACTGGTGTTACATATTAAATTGCACTGATTAACATACAGATTTCCAAATTCTAGACTAATTGAAATTTATGGATATTGTTTATAGCAGTCCTGGCATAAAGTGCCAAAGACATGAGTATTTCCTGTATGAGTATTCCAGTATCTCCTGCTCAAGGAATGGTCCCAATGGGTACACAGCTGTATGGGACAAAGGATCTCTTGGCCACAGCTTCCACAATACCTGCTTTTTCAGCTTTTCATCCTTGAAAAATTCTAAATTGTATACCATCTCTTTCTGGTGGAGTGTAGCCTTGTCAAGTGCTAAAATGGCAACTATTACACACTTATTTAGCCTCTGAACTAATATTAATACTTAGATGAGCTTCAGTCTCATTCTGTTTCTCCTCATCTGGACACTTACAGCATCTAGACTTCTGATACCACTTCTGACTGGTCTGAGATAAAGTGGCATAGTTGGAATAACATAATGCAAAGTATCAAATGACCTTCCACAGCAGCTCTTATGTAGATGTTACATAAAATAGGGAATAAGGTTTCCTAAAATATCCTATCTTCGCAAATGGTGTTTAAAAAAATATTTAAAATGTATTAACAATTGAACAAAATAGATGAAAGGAAAGTATTTACCAAAACAATTATAATGAATGTGAGATAAAGGAAGATAGAAAAACATTTGTAAACACAGATAAAAAATACTGTGCAATGCCCAAATTTCCTATTTTGTTATTCTGGGGTTCCCAGTTCTAGTTGAAACCAGTTCTTCACTTTTCTCACCTCTGAAATGTGCAAATGAGCTTCATACTTGTGTATGTATTTGCTTATATGTAAATAGAGAACCAGTGTGGTATGGTGGTTAAGGCATCAGGCTAGAATGAGGCCTTGAGTTCTAGCCTTGCTTTGGGCATGAAGCCAGCTGGATGACATGATTGAACTGAATAAAAAAAATGCATCCAGAATTTCAGACTGTGGTATTTATTTGTTGTTTATTGTAAGATTAGCAACTGTAGAGATGTAAGCATCTCAGGTCTAAATCTGCTCACAAATATGCCTTCTTGAATTCCCTGGAGCAGCATGTACTCAGTCTGGATAATGAGATCTCTTTTAAGCAGTGAAAATGGCTTCTTGACTCAAAGAGACGGAAGAAACAGCTAACAGTTAACAACTGTAGATAAGAAAAGTGTTTATTTAAAACCTCTGCGCAGTTATTAGATTTTAGGAAAGAAATTGTATTTTGAATGAATATTCTGGTCCTTTTCCAGATTTTGCTGATAAATTTCAATATCGTATTAATGCTCTTGAAATATTGGTTTCCATGGTTGTGTGTGTATTTGTATGTATGTGTGTACACAAACACATATGTATATACACACAAATGGAGGGGTATTTATATATATGTAGATAGATACAGACAGAAATATATGTAAGAACAGCATTTATATTTAGTAATATGTAAAAAAGGAAAGGAATTAGACTAAATGTTAGAATTTCTTGAAAATGTGTTTTTATTTATACTATGGGGGACATTCCGTATATTCTTGAAAAACACTTGATATACTAAAAGAAAATGTCTTCTGATAACACTGAACTGTGAAATGTTATCTGTGTAAAGCCCTCTATCGCACATTTAATTTGTTATTACCAAGCCAGAAGGCTATTGGAATTGATGAAATATCTAAAGAAATATGGTATGCAAGAAAAGGAAGAAGAATCAGTCAAGATTCTAACCAAATTATGCCAGAGAATACGAGAGTGGCCAATTGAAAGAGGTCAGTGTGCATACCAATAGCAAAGAAAGGAGATGGAACAGGATGTGAAAATTTTAGTGTATTATCCTGAATTTCACATGGTAATAAAATAATGCATAAAATCATCCAATGCAGATAAAAGCCTTGTATAAAAAGGAGATGCCAAATCCTCAAATGGGTTTTAGAAAAGCCTGAGAACAAAATACATTATTGTTGATGTACACTGGATAATTGAGAAAGCCAATCTATATAAAAAAGGAAGTAAATCTGTACTTATTACAGAAAAGTGTTTATTATGAGGGGTGTGTTGGCTCAGCTGTTAAGATGCTGGGCTTGTTAGCTGGAAGGTCAGCAACCCGATTTCAAGACCTAAGCACCATATAACATGGTGAGCTCCCATTACTTGCCCCAGTTCCTACCAACCTAGCAATTTGAAAGCATGTAAAAATGAAGGTACTGCTTAATCCAGTGGGAAAGGTATCAGTGATCCATGTGCTTTGGCATATAATCATGCTGGCCACATGATCACAGAAGCATCTTGGGACAAACACTGGCTCCCTCAGCTGTGAACCGGAGATGAGCACTGCCCCCTAGGGAAACCTTTACCTTTTGATTGTGGGGAGCTGCTGTGGAATATATTTTAAAAAATGGAAATCCCAGAACAATATATTGACCTCATATAAAACCTATACTCAGGACAGGAACCACCTAATCTGGAACATGGCAAAACAGACTGGCTCCAGATTAAGAAAGGTGAGAGACAAGGTAGCATACTATTTACTTATTTATTCAATCAATCTATATGGTAAGTATATATTTAGAGAAGCTGGATTGGAAGATTACTGTGATTTTGAAATTGGAGGAAGAAACATTGATAATGTGCAATATGTTGATAATATTAGCCTGATAGATAAAAATGGAAATAATTTGCAAGTTCTAGCAATGAAAGTGAATGATGACAATAAGAAAATGGGACTAAAATTAATACAATGATACTAAACTGGATGATAACAGGCATATCAGCCAATTAGATCTGACAATGAAGCTACTGATGTGGTGGATGGCTTAGGATAAACAATAAAATAAATAGAGTATTGTCTCTTTTGAGAGTCAGTGTGTTAGTGAAGACTCTTGAGAATACCGGAAAACAAACAAATGGATTATAAAACAATCCAGTTATTGATCAAACATGCTGTAATTTGTATATATTATGAAGACAGCTCCCTTGAAAAATCTGAAATGTAGGAAAAGTGAAAGGAAAGAAGAAAAGTATCTGCAGGATAAATAGAGGTGAGTACATTCTAAGTTTATGTTCCTTTTTATTATTCTTGCTTGGCCTTGAGAAAGCCATCTTATGGCCATTCTGGTTTGAAATATGTAATATGAGTGTTAGTTAAGAAACGCCCTGTTTATTTTTCCCAAATGCCTTTTGGAACAAGTTATTTTTGAAAATTCAAAAGTTTTCATTTCCTGAAAATAATTTACAGATCTTAGAATATCTGTACCTGCTAACCTTTATGGTTAACACAAAGGTAGCTGTTTTTGAGAAAGAAAGTAGCATTATTGTACTGGATGCACTTTAATAATTAGTCTGAGGTTTTTTGGCAGGCAATTGAGGACATTCCACTGCTACATTATTTTCCATGATATTCTGAGATATAACTTGTTTACTGTATGTTAATAAACTTGATAGAAAATCTTAAGCCAATCATTCACTCTCTAGGTATATATTTTCATATATGCATACCATATGTGCCAGCTCTAACATCTGGATGAAATAAACAATAATGAGTAGGTGGAAAGGACCTCAAACAGCTGAATGCTTAGCTTGTTCTGGTGCCGTTGGCCTTTCAATGCTATCTCCTTTCAGAAGTTCAATGGTGCAACTATGGAAATTAATTTGGTATATCCAAATTTTTGTGATTTTCATTTACTACTTTTTCCTATAAACTTTTAAAATCAAACTTATTTTGAAACATGTAAAATAGTATCAGTTCATAAAAAAAAAATGGTGACTGAACATTATCAGTGTTTTTTTCTGTATCCTAGCTAGGTAAAGGTATCCCCTGCCAGTCGTGACCATCTATAGGGGGCGGTGCTCATCTCTGTTTCATAGCCCAAGAGCCAATGATGTCCAAAGACACTTCTGTGGTCATGTGGCCGGCATGACTATATGCCAAGGTGCACAGAACACTATTAACTTCCCAGAGGAGGTACCTATTTATCTACTTGCATTTTTAAATGCTTTCGAACTGCTAGGTTGGCTGGTGCTGGGTCAGGAATGGGATCTCACCCCATTATGCGGTGGTGCTTGGGTCTCAAACTCAAACCACCGACCTTCTGGCCAAGAAGCCCAATATCTTAACTGCTTGGTCACCGTGCTCCCTGTATCCTAGCTAAATTAAATAATTTAAATCAATTACCTTGAAATTTTTTTTAAACAATTCCATTTTAATGTTACTTTTAGGACCATTTCTGGACATAATTGTTAAAATAGATAAGTTTTAAAATACAACATTTTGGAAAATGAAACTTTATTCTAAAATGTATCCAAAATTGCAAGACACAACACGATTAAAACAGATAAATACATTTTATATACAGAAAGCATTGAAACACAAAAAATTAATATAATTTTATACCATTTTAATGAGTTTCCATCAACAAAATTTTACAATTTAAAGACTTCAATTGCAAAACAGTTTTAAAATCATTTGTATAAATTATGTCTACAACAACTGCAATACAAGTAAAGTAAAATACAAAAATAATCAATACTGAAATTCAAATACAAAACCCCAAATAATGTTGCACAGGTACATATGTACATTTGTTGAATTCATGCAGTTACACAGTGCAACAAAATTAACTGTCTTATTTTAAAACCTATCACAAAATGGAACAACCATATTTGCACGCAGAGGAAAATATATATTTGTAATAAATCATAGTGCATTTAGAAGTTAAACTTTATAAAATGATTGCTGAGTGATTTATTTCAAAAACTTCCCAGTTGGTTCAGACATTTCACGTAACTCTAAGTTACAATTCTATGAAATTAAAATGTAGAGCTATTTTAAAAGATTTAATGTCAAAACATTTCTGCCTGTTTTTCAGCTGTTAGTTTTAATATATCTACTGGCAAGGTATCTGTATCACTTCCTTGTTGTCAAACAATATGTTTATGAAATATTTGATCAAAAGAAAAATTTAAGACTATAGTAGATAAAATTAAAGAGAGAAGAAAGAAAAGAAACTTAAAAGGTCCAGTTATGTGCCAAAGCCAAGACATACAAGTTGTATATTGTGAAAAATCTCTACACCTAAGACCTTGACTATAATGGTCTTAATTGCACAAAAATGCATCTCAAAGGAGTTTACATTTACATGAATGACATTTCAAACAATTAGGTGAGCTGGTGCAAAATAAGTCATTTTAAGTGTGGTTTCTTGCACATTAGGCCACACTGTAGAAGCTTAATGTTCAAGGAACTGTGCAGTAAAATATTTAATATGCTCCAACATAAAAAAATATACTCATTACAATTTATTTTGCCTGGCCAGAACTTTTACATAAGCTGTAATTTGGTTTGCCACAATCCAAGATTGTTAATGCCACTAGAATTTGTATTTCATCAAATTTTAATCATTTTGATAACATGTATCTCTGTGGTGTAGTTGTAGCTTAGAATTATCTTGGAGAATCAAGCCAAGAGTTGAAAATAACAAATAGATCAGGGGAAGAGCATAATCTGTATATGTGTAAATATATATACTGTAATATACAATGGTGTGTATATTTATTAAGGAAAATGTATGACTTATGAGTCCAACTCACACTTGGTGACTCCAGAAGGCTTACAAAAATAAAACCCCAATACAAAACCCCCTTCCCCTGGCAACAACAGTCAAACCAGCCATTTGATAGCTCTGGGTCCCCAGGCCCGTTCACAAAACCATGTTTTCAGGGCCATGCAAAAGACTGTTAAAGAAGGGACCAGTCTTATCTCTGTGCACAACAGAGAAGGCCTTTCTTCTTGGTCCTACTAGAAGGACCTCCTTAGGAGAGGAGATCTGCAACATTCCTTGCCTCTTTGTTCTAAGGGTCGGGTAGATACAATTGGGAAAAGGCCCTTCAAATAACCTGGTCCCAAGCCATGTAGGGCTTTAAAGGTGACAGTACCTTGAATTGGACCCAGAAACAAAGTGGCAGCCAATGAAGCTCCTGCAAAAGAGGTGACACGTGTGTAAGCCTAAAACTATGCAGGCCACTGCATTTTGAACCAATTGAAGCCTCTAGATACTTTTCAAGGGCAGCCTCATGTAGAGTTTGTTGCAATACTCAAGACAGAAGATAACTATGGTATGGGTAACTGAGCAGGGATTGTTGGTCCAAGAAAGGGCATAACTGATGCACAATGCACAGTTGTGCAAAAGGCCCTCCTGGTCACAGCTGCCATGTGCTCCTCTAACAGAAGTGATGAGTCCAGAACCCCCAGATTACACACTGGGTCTATCTGTGGCAGTGCAACCCCATTCAAGACCAAAGATGGCAATTCTCCCTGAACCAAAGAACCCCAAACCCAGAGTCATTCTGTCTTGCTAGGGTTCAGTTTCTGCCCATTGCTCTCCATCCAGCTCTTAACAGACTCCAGGCACTGCGAGAGGGAGTCATGGCATCATTTAACTCACAATGGGCTGAAACATATAGTTTGGTGTCATCAACATTGATATTTCAGCCCATGGTGGCAGATGATCTCATCCAGCAGCTTCACACATATGTTAAACAAAAGCAGAGACAGTGCTGAACCCTGTGGGACTCCATAAAACAGGGGATGAGGACTGGCCCTCTTACTTCCTATTAACACCAACTGAGTGACCAGAGAGGAAGGTAGTGAACTAGGACAACACAGTGCCCCCAACTCCCAACCACCAAAGCCATTCCAGACGGATGCTATGGTTGATGGTATTGAAAGCTACTAAGAGGTCAGGGAGAGTAAGGATGGATGCACTATCCCCATCTCGCTCTTGCCAGAGATCATCAAAAGCGTGACCAATGCCATTTATGTCCCATATCTAGGCCTGAACCCTGACTGGAAAGGGACAAGATAATCCATTTAATCCAGGAACCTCTGGAGCTGCAGTGCAACCACCTTCTCAACAATTTTTCTCAGAAAGGGAAGAATGGAGACAGGACAAAATTTTAAAATAGGGTGGAGTCTAACAATGGCCTCTTAAGAGGGAAGACCATAGCCTCATTAAAAAGCTGGGGCACTACCCTCTCCTGCAGAGAAGCATTAATCACTGCCAGAGCCCAAATCTCCTGGGGCGCTTTCACAGCCCGGAGGGGCATGGGTCTAAAACGCAGGTCCTTGTGCTCAGACTTCCTAGGATCCTGTCCACTTCCTTGAGCAACTGACTCAAACTGTTCCCAGATAACAGGGCAAGAACCTCTCTCAGGTACCTCCACCAGACCAGCAACGACAATGACATCTAACTGGGAATGAAATCTGAGTGATTTTGTCTTCCAGAAAATCAGTACATTCCTCAGTGCAGCCCTTTAGATAGAACTCTGTATCTTCCTTCCCAGGAGGAGATGGGTCACCCGAAAAACACTGCTGGGTTATTATCTGCAGATGCAATTAGCGTGAAGTATTTGTGCTTTGCTGCCCAAATCACCACAAGGTAGGCTTTGACAGCAGCTCTTACCCATGTTTGGTCATGTTCCTTCTTTGTCTTCCACTTGTGGCACATACGTACATGTACAGGCTATATTCTAAATAGTGTTTCACATTCTACACAAAAGATTACTTAGACATAAATTACTGAAAAAAATAGGCCAATTTTTGTATGCAGTTTTATGGTATTTCTGGTACCTGTGATAGGATACTGAATGAGATGCTTTTACTTTCTAAAATCAGTAAGAAAGGTTTGCTTTTACTAAAAGGAAGCCAAAACCAATACTTATTTAGTATAAAAAGTAGGGGAAGGAGATTGCTAAAAAAGAAACAGTATAGCATTAACACAATGTATACTGTAGATAATTTTAAATATATTATTGGTTCCAAATTATCTAAACCCAGCCCTACAAAATATACAGTTGTACTGAAATTCTTTTGGAAAACAATGGGTGCTAATATTCTATACTCACTGCATTGTTTTTTTCCACTGTTTTTTTGGAAATCACAGGAAATATTGCTGGATTGATTTTCTTACAAGAAAAATCAAATAGCAATGAAACTTCTTCCATGATTAAAGAAGAAAATTAAGAAATTTAAGAAGAAAATTACATTTTATTTAATGACTAAAGAATACACGAATCAATGGTGCTATGTACCGACCTCAAATTTATAAAAAAAGGAGACTTGGTCATAGATAAAGTGGAAGATAGATAAAAGAATGGAATTTGGATAAAAACTGGAGTTGCAGATAATGACATTTTTATGATAAAATTATAACAAATATGGAAAGATGCTTAAAGTCAGCTCTCAGATTTTAAGCATCCCTATTTTTATCAATATTTTAGAATTACAATTCAATATGATTTAACATTTACTTAATTTACAAAGTGTCTAAAACTATATACTTTCTAGAGAAACTGCTACAGGAAACTATTACATAATGGGTATGTGTAAGAATATTTTCAATTCATTAAAACATTGTGCTAATATGTGTTCTCATATTAATGTTGCAAGCAACTGCAGTTGGGAATAAATTCCACTCATAAGTCTTATAATTTGCCTGTAGAATGTTTCTTTTTACTCAACATAGATGTTATTCATATCGGCAGACATCATTTGTAAATTATGTATTGTCGAATTTTTATTTTGTTGAAATTTTTGAAATGAGTGCTTCCTAGATAAACTACTTAAATATACAGCATAATATTTTCATTAGCTACTTTTATACAAGATTCATATATACCTAAAGCAAAAGTATTTTTGACTATAACCTAATACATACAATACTTACTTCTGGACAAAACTGTTGTAATGTTATAATTGAACATATTTCATAAAATCCATGGCGTCTTCAATGCATTATGCAGACTGAATTGACAAATTATATTACATTTTGCCAGTAATTCTTATGTGATTTATAAAGAAAACAATATGAAACTACCAAGTAGTCACATCACATTCTGAACGTTAGTTGAGACTAGGACAATTTTAGTGAAACTAATATAATTAGTCCTACTAAATTATATTTGATGAGCATATAGTTGGACCTGTAACCAAAATACAGTACCCAAGGCACATATGCAGCACTGAGATTCTGTTCCTGTTGATTTTCACTGAAAGGAAATGGTTCAACTTCTTATTAACATACCAAAGTACAATATTTATAAATAGATTTTTCACTACCCATTCTGAATGTTAAAAAAAGTTATATTTATAACAAGTTGGATTTTTGCAAAACATTTAATATTTTTACAATCCATAGTATAATTTTTTTCTGCTCTGCTATGGATGCGAGGGAAGGTTCATAATTCATATTCTTCAGTTAGCAATCTGTCTGCTATTTCTGGATTCTGAGAATCTGAATTTCTGTGTCATGATGGGGAAATTCAGACAGGAAAATTTGCTTTTGAATGTGGATGACCTCCAAAGGTTCTAGAGTTTGTTTAAAGTAAGAAACTCACAAATTTACTGATTTAAATAATACATTTACTTTCTCTAGACAAATTAATCTAACACCTATTAAGCCTGTAATCATACTTCATCTTAAATAATTTTTAGTGTGACCAGATTTTTTAAGTTAAGAAATTATACTTAACAAATAAAGCTCTTAGGAAAACCATATAAAATATGGAATTACAAATGTATGTATGTGTATAAACCTTTCAAGTTCTTTCTTGTATTCCTTCTATTCTAACCTTTGTATGATGCATTTCCTTTCAGTGAAAATACAGAGATACAGTACCATAAATTAATGGACGATAGATTGAAACAAGCTTGTTGTTGTGAACATTTGACTAATTTCACTTGTTTTTAAAAAGTCTAGAGTGATGCAGTTTGAAACAGATCAAGGAAAGGTGTGGTATAGAGGCAAAATAGTGGCACCGTAATGAAAGGAGGAAGACAGCTTTTCAACAGAAGTACTTGAATATCTCTTTCATCGTAAGGACTGCTTTCAGACTATAGCATAATAAAAGCACCATTTTATTCAACACATTCATGAGTCTGAAATTTCATGATTTGATGACTTAACAGAACAGCAAGCTTTGAACTCACCTATT
This sequence comes from Acrochordus granulatus, assembly GCA_032468055.1. Taxonomy (NCBI): domain Eukaryota; kingdom Metazoa; phylum Chordata; class Lepidosauria; order Squamata; family Acrochordidae; genus Acrochordus; species Acrochordus granulatus. Next base: position 282,306 of record JANHZU010002834.1, on the reverse strand, counting down.
TATGGCTACTGGGAATTAGACTGATGGACATTTAATATTGAGAGATTGTGGCCTTTATTAGGAATGCACAGGAATTTTTATGTTGTTTGTATGTATGAGTTCTTTCTGGGAACACCCCACCATTTTAAGAAATCAAATGCTGGACTTGATCAGCTCTTAAAAACTGGAAAATATATATACCTTTTGAAAACCTGATGCCTTTTAGGGCATGACTTATCAGCTCCAGCTGATAAAACCAATAGTTAGAGACAAGAGGAGCTTAACAA
>JANHZU010002834.1:271624-282002 GCA_032468055.1 Acrochordus granulatus | reverse complement strand
TCCAATCCAGATGCCTGTTTTTTAAACTTTTGTTGCAATGCAATTACCCTGGACGAGTGAGAGTCTTCACAGACATATTCTATGTGATGTTATAGAGGAAAGCACAATGTAAAATATAGCATTGAATGAGGAAAAAGATTAATTTGAAAACATTGTCTGTAAAAGAGAAAAAGCATTCGGAATAAGGCTCCTACTTTTATCAACTTAAGTGAAATATTTCTAACAATACTGCTTAATGCATATAAAAAGCAAAATATGGATTCATCAAATAATTTTTCTGCAAGATTTTGGTGGCAAGCATTGAAAATAAGTTTGACTGTTACATGTACTCTTATTTTGTAGAATTGCACATGATTTGCTAAATAATAAAAACTTGTACTTTAAATGCCCTTAAGTCTTTCCACTACCCATTAAAAACTAGAACTTTACTAGAACTCAATTTCCCTAGAATAAGGAAAATTGCTAGACTACAAGATAGGTATTCCCTCCTACTTGAGAAAATTGAAAATGCTGTTTCTAACAATATTTTTATAATATCCAAATCTAAATGTTTGAAAAAATGTCTAAAAGCCAGAAGCATTTTTAAAAAACCCAAAGCTGATCTTCAATATCACTCAGTAGATGTACACAGAGACAACTGACCACAGAAACTGTCGTGGAATTCTGTCCAAAGTTAAAAGTTTAATGACTTTATAGCAATAGTTGAGGTGGAAATGAAAGCTAATTTTCCATTCAATATGGGATTAGCTTTAGTTAGATAAGACTCATCCAAATTACATGTTAATGGACACAGAGGACATTCATTGGCAAATTTACTAAACAAGCCTTAAGTACTAATCCAAAAATCCCATACAGAGCCATTATTTCTCATGCCAAAGTCTACATGTTATATTGTTCTATATGATGCTAAATGAGTTTTTATTTTCAAAAGAAATTTGTAAATGCTCACCTGGATGTTCAGGATATAGCCATAAGCCCTTAAACCCTGATTCCAGCTCATGTTAAATTACAAAACACTACCAACACGGAAAACTGACATATACTTGATTTTAATGATACAGTTGGAAAGTAATGTCCACAATAATGCAGAATTATGAACTGATCATATTCTTCTACAGCCTTTTTATTCTATTTTGTTGTGGTGAATTTAATTTAAAAAGGGAAATCTACATCTTTTAAAAATAAAATATTGAAATTGCCCAGGCTGTGGATGTCAAATTATAAACCTTTCAAATGTCTAAAAATTATGTACTAAAAAGGGCATATATCTTTATATACATATATATCAAATGTTCCCAATACACTGCAAATGTAGATGACCAAAATGTATATAGATATTACTGATCTATTACTTTTTTTAAAATACAATAACTTTTAAAGCATGTTAAATCAGCATGGTCAATAGCAGTGTTCAAATAAAATAGCTAAAATTATTCAATTTCCCACTTAAATTTTGTAGGTAAGTATGTCTGTGCACACATCTGTTTGTCAAACTGCCTGCCTATCCAGAACGCTATCATTTGGAGAGGCATAAAATCTTAATGCCGCAAGCAGTGGGTAACTTATCCAAAGCAGTCTTGAATTCAAACAAGTCCTAACTGACAGTCTTGATGAAAAAGGAGGACCTTCAGTCCATGTAAGGAGTTTCTATATGAGCAAGACTTAACCAATCTGTTCAACAGTTAGAAAATAGTTATTGTGTAAAATACATGGTATTCCTTGGCATTGGAAAGAATGAGAGAATTTGTGTTTGCATAGATCTCAACATGCACATCAGAACATTTAGAGAATTGTATCATATAGTCACAATAATAATTTTACATTATATTCAAACTGGAAATACAAACTTTTGTATTTTGAGACTAAATTGTAACCTGAAACACTTAATCTTTTTTTTCAAAAAAGCACTTACTATACTAGAAAAATTAACATACATATTCCTATTCACTACAGTCATGCTTAAAATTCCAGGACTGTGGACTGGACTGGAGTGGACTGGACTGGAGGCTCAAGTTGTGCAATAATTTCCAATGAACTGCATGAAAAAATTTACTCTTTTTGATTTTTTACAGATCACCCTATGTTATGGAGATATTGGTAAAACTGCATGCCATGTCTGCCCGCAATAAAATAAATTTCAAAACAGAAATCAGGGAATAAATATATAATACATTAGGACTCAGAAAAAAAAATCAGTGCAATATTTATTGGCAAAAATGTGTGACACCAGTGTAAAAGAATAAAAATGTACAACTTAATCCTCTTCAAGAAATTCATCTAATTTCATAGTTTTGTTACATCCAGCATTTTGACATATAATCACAATTATGAAAAACATAGTAATGACTTTTAGTCAACCAATTTTTAATGCTAGGTTGCAACCCATAAAACAGCCCTTCCTATTAATTAACCAAATAAAAAGATAAAAGTTTTCCCCTTTCAGTCGTGTCTGACTCTAGGAGGCAGTGCTCACCTCCATTTCATAGCCAAAAAGTCAGCATTGTCTGAAGATGCTTCCATGGTTATGTGGCCAGCATGACTATATGCCAAAGCGCACAGAACGCTGTTACCTTCCCACCAATTTAGGCAGTACCTATTTATCTACTTGCAGTTTGCATGCTTTCAAACTGCTAGGTTGGCAGGAACTGGAGCAATGGGCGCTCAACCCATCATGCAGCACCTGGTCTCAAACTTGGGCTGCCGACCTTCCAGCTGACAAGCCCAGTATCTTAACTGCTAGGCCACCGTGCCCCTCTATTAACTTAATAGCCTCTCTTACAATAGTTACGATTAATTCACTTTCCCTTGTTTTCCAAAGGATTTGGTAGCTCATCGTTTGGTGCTACATATGCAAGCTATCTGCTTATTCCTTCCTCTCTTCTTTGCACTGCATCTTCTACTTAATGGATTATTTCTGAGTTTCGGAAAGCCACTTATGGCTGTTATATTCAGACTATGATTTGTGCTTGCTCTATAAACCAGGATTTTAAGTAAGCAATTAGGGCTTGATTACTTGGCATTACACGTGAGCCAGCCCATTGCTTACTGGAACTGGATTGAAATATGGATATTTAGATCAGTCTCTCTTAATCTCAATTCTTCTAGTGCCATATGGCACGTTTAACTCAGCATTAATTTTTCTAAAAAATAAAAAGCTCTATTGGAAAAAGATTTATACATGAAGGATATCAATGACAACTAAGTCGAGTGTTTTTCAGTTGTCACTTTTTCCTAGCTTTTTTCATTACGACCTGGTATAGAGATGAGAAGGTATTTGGGGTGCACTAATTAGGCCAGGATAGTGGCAACCAAAAGTTCAGCTGATGATAATCTGATGAATCAGGCAAAAATGAAAAACTTGAATAGAAATTGGTTACTGTGACTTAGAAGCTTGAAGGACCATTTCCTTTTATGTGGTAGTCTGTCATTGTGGCTGAAGCACAGGACTTGGTGAAAGCAAAGGAAGGAAACCTGCAAATTATACCACCTTTTCTGAACCAATGTGTATGCAACAAGTTGTGAGAAGAAAACCACACCAAATTCAGATCATCTTCAACCTGATTTTACAGCAAACTTTTAAAATTAATTTAAGTATTTTATGTAGGAACTACCAAAATGGGTTATGTCCTGTATCTTCATTACTTGATACCCAATCTGTTTCAGGGACTTTAAATGCTGTGTGTGTATATATGTATGTGTGTGTATGTAAACACACACAGACACATATAATGCTCAAGATTATAAAAGCAGCTCTTATTTACTTATTTATCACTGTCTTCAGTAATTTTTAGCAAAATTTTCAGAATATTTATAGAGAGGCAGATGTATGAATTCTTTTGATTTTTCAGGAATATTTGTAAGCAGGATCCAAAACAAAGATATCCTGATCTCACACAATCTTTTTAAGAAGTCCCTATAGATATCATGCTCTGTGAACATTTCACCTTTGCTGGAGAAATTGCATTCAGAATTCCCAAGATAGAATGTAAGTTCATCTTAATTTTTTTAAATGCGCTATTCTGGGTGTGGGGACTTGAATCTTGGCATTAAGGTTCATGTAGGACTATAGGACATATATTAACGTGTAAGAAATAAATCCATGACTGAAAATCGATAATCTATTTTAATTTTGTTCTCCATGTTGCCAATTCTATAAATAATTTACTAAAACATACAGAAGAATCTAAATAAAAATACAATGTATAGTTAGCACTGTCATTAGATGTTATGTGCACAGCATTCATAGTTATTATTTTATGTGGTATAGTGGACAAGTATTACTGGGAAAATTAAGGCATAGAGATTTTTACATGCATAAAATGAATATCTGAAAAATTCAGTATTGGGGATTAAGGAATTGTATCCAAAACTGTCTTTCAGTTCAGAGAAGATACTTTAATCCAGCAGAAGTTCCCATAAACAAAGAGAAAGAGGCTCTTCCCATTTTGTCTTCAATTCCTTGGAATACAATTTTGATAGAGAAAAGATATTACCACAAACAAACTTTTTTCTCATTGCGTTCATGGAAGATTCAGCTGAACAAAAAGCTTTTCTGAAAAAAATAACATCACTGGATACTGGTTTTGCTTTGAGAGCTCAATAAAGGGGAAACAAAACCTTTTGGAGTCATAGATTTAATTTTGTAAAAATATAAGCATTTGTTAATTTTACACACTGCAACTTTATTTTGCTCTTCAAGGATAATGTAGAAGAATGATGATACTTAAAGGCTATGTCCAAAGTTTTTCCTGTATCATGTTTTGCTTACATAATGGGATTTCTCTTTATTTTCCTCTCCCCACTTCCCTGGTATAATCTAAATTTGCTATAGATGATTTCTCAATCCTCCAGAGCAGATTTGATGTTTGGTAGGTAAGAGAAAGCATCTGTTGGATTCTGTTCTGTTGGAATGACATGATTGGATATAGTCCCAAGTTTTCTTTCACTAGCACAATTTAAAGAATGATCTTTCCCCTTTTTTTAAAAAAATCAGAATGAAGTATAAAACAGTTGTACACTGCTTCTTATTCAAACACAAGAATATAAATATGTTTGTACAGACTGCCACTACTGTAAAATTCCCAGTTATTTCTAGTTGTTGAAAATCACTTCTGCTTCCTACTGTAATGAGAAAATCACAGTATTAGATATGAAAATAATGGAAGCTACTATTTTTCACAAAACTGAAAACAGGTATAAATATAAAATTAATTAAGATATTAATTTTTCAAACATTTGCTTGCAAAAAGAGGGTGGGGGAATGATCATGCTTTCTTCATATAAAACATCTTAAATTTCTCAGTTATTTGGAACCCCAGAAAATATGATACTGGGTAAAATTTACCATTGTTTCTTAATAAATAACCAATTAAAATTATTTTCAGATTAATAGCTACATTTGTTTCTGATGCAACAGATGAAGTACCTTAAGCCAGCATTAAAATTTATGTAATAAATTTACTGATCATGAAGATAATCTAAGGTTTTAGGTTTACACAGATTTTAGAAACATCAAAAGTGTCTTTATAATATTGATAAATTATAGATACTGAGGTGGGGATAGGAATAATAAAGCCAGAGGGAAAATAACTTGCTATCTCTTTCCCTTTGGCATATCAAATAATTGGAGTATGCATATGTAACCTCAGGATATTATGATGGATATTCGAAGAAAAAATTGTGCCTAAGCAATATAATCTATGACTGTTTTTATTATAACACCTATGGAAGATCATACGTAGTATTTCCCCAACAGCAGATGAATCCTGCCAATTTTATTCCTGGATGCTTCAGTACTTTAATGAGAGCCCAACAAATATTTTGTATTTTTCTGCATAGATCAAAAAGTTGAGCTAACTTCAGTTATACCTTGAAAACAAATATTGAAGAATATGCATCCTAGTCCTTAACATATTACCTGGTAGTAAATTTAAATTGTTTCCATATTTACTATCATGTAAATATGTTTAGAACAGCAGACTTAGGTATTTATTAAAAAATAGGGCAAAAAACTCTTCTAATCTGTTTTTTTCCTCAATTTTAGGAAGGCAAAGAACAAGTTTAACTCATTTAATAAAATTATTTTTTTCTTGAGCAAGAGTATTCTGCAATTCACATGATTACTGGTATTAAATAAAACTTTATGAAAGCAATTTTATTCCTAACCATGATGGCTGACAATGACAAAAACAATGTATCTGAGATCATTTTTTTAAAAAAATAACTTACAAAGCAGTGATATACACAGCACAAAACAGGTCAGGTGGGAAGAAGGAAGCAGTTCTTTTAAAAGATAAAATGTAAACGTGGAAAAATGGAATAAAAGTCCCTATTTCTTATTTCTACTTAAGATGTCATGTGATAATATTTTACAATGTCCTGAAGGTCTATATATGTATGTGCTCATATTTATGTCTCTGTAACACACACATACATACACCTATCCCTACATATACATACACAGATAATTGTTTGCAGTTCAGTCTTGGGCAGCTCTGATACACCACATATTATAGCTGAAACCAGATCAGGACCCACTTTCTTCACAAAACAAGGAAGATGGTTGGAAAATAATGGTGGGTCCAAATGTGGCAGAAACCTTTTCTGTTAAACTGTACACAGGGATGAATATTTTTTCTTCTTAGTAGCTCTCTGGAGAGGGCCAACTCAGTGCAGCCTTCGTGAAGAAACTTGGTATTGGATCACACACTCATTGTCATGCTGGGGGAATACTGAAAAATAGGAATCCACATTTTAGCTGCATCTCATTTACCAAGATACTAACAGTGAACACGAAATGCAAGTATCATGATTAATAATAATTTAATATACTACTACTAAAACATAATTAACAATGTGATATTTATCTGGCTTTGCAATGAAGATTAAGTGTCATATAATACAGGTTGTAATTTTGCATGTCATATAACATTTGATTAAGCAAAACTGAGCTAGAAATATGTGGATACTGAAGTAACTTAATTATCTGAAGATTTATGAAGGCATTAGAATTTTGTTTTCTCCTGCTTCCTTCATACTCAAATTGATATGTACATATTTTAATGTCTATTAAAATTATGTAACCTAAATTAGTATATGAAATTTAAAGCAGAACATATTTCTGTATTATTATAACAGGAGTCAGCAGTTGGTTGCCAGCATACCTTGGTACTCTTCTCTTGTGAGCATCCACCCACTCCTGTAAACTATTTAAAATAGTCACATTTCCCAAAATCACCAAATTGCAGAAAGCTTCAGTCAAATAAAATATTGAGATTGCATAACAATTTAGCATGAGTGTATTGATACTGTTACCTAGTTTGGTAATGAAATATATGCAGAAAAACAACAAGCTCGGAGAGTATCAAGGACTCCACAATTCAACCCTGAGGTAGAAATATTCTCCTCTACCAAAGTGCAACAATTATAATTTATACAAAGTAATTACAAATATGATTGAATTTCATGCATTTTCTTAAACAGGAAAAGTTCTGTTAGATTTCAAAGTAAATCATAATTTTATGGTAAGGAAGAATTACTGTATTAAATGTATAGGATAAAAATAATCATATTGTATAAAAATGATCCTATAGGATGATTTTTTAATTATCAAGTCAATTTTATCTAATCTGAAATGATAAACCTGAAATTCAATTTGTTATCATTGTATATAACTTTTGTACAAATATTTTTCTCACTGTTAATTTATATCAAGGGTACATTTAGTGGAAGTGAAATAAAATTATTTTCATATACATGAAAACATTTTGGAAATATGAACATTTATAAACTATAAATTGAAGTATTAAACTATAAAGTATTGAAATATTAACATTTGGTTTTAATCGGGAAATTTTTCAACCTCTTAATTCGAACAGTGATAAGATCAGATCCATTTGTAGCACATTCTTAGTTCTAACACTGTTTAATTTCACTTAGAATAACATTGTTAATAGGCTGATGTTCAAACAGTATTTATTTAGAATTAAATATGAATCAAATAACTTCCAAAATTGAGTATATTTTGAATAGTTATAAAATAAGCAGTTGATAATTAAACATTTATCTTAATGAACACTAGATGGCCTAATCAACCTAACTCAAAAAAGTATTGCTCAGTATTTCCATTATTTGGAAACTTGTTTTTCAGAGATTGTTTAGATAAAAATATCTCTTGAGTTGTTCTCAAATTTTGTATGGCTTATTGACATATCCATTTCAGAAATACCTTTAAAGTCTATTTATTACTATTATGTTTAACAATTTCTGTACTATGAATATATCTGGGATCAGGTTTAAAAGCAGTGGGAGAAATACACCATAAAATTGGGAAAGTTTCAAACAAAATATGTAACATTGTGGAAAAAAGGTACTGATTAGCCTCCCTGGTTATCTGTTTATTAAATAATAAACAGCAACTTTATGGTACTTTATTTGTTAGAAGCCGTATTTGAATCTTAATCTTTATTAGGGCCACTGTCCAGAATTGTACAAGTAAACAAATAATTAAAATATTTCTATTTCTAATACAATATGGTAGCTAGGTCACTGAGATGATTGGAGCATGTTTAATTTAACAGACAGTATGACAAAATTTAGCCACATTCAAATAAACAAAATCATGGTCTGATAAAAATAACTGCATTGATAAATGCAGTTTATCAATAAATGATTATTGATAAATCAGAATTGTCTAGGGGAAGCCTTATCGGTCATAAATGTGACAAAACATTACTTTGGTGGGATTAATAGATTTTCTGGGGTACAAAATGATCCATTCCTACAGTCCTATCCTAACAGACTGAATCAGGCAAGAAAACTCTAGGTCCCTTCCCTGAAACCTTGCCATCTAGTGGTATCTCAGAAGTGTTTGTGGCTGCCCTATCTTATGGAGCACTCCCATCCCAGTGATATGGCAGGTCCTTGCCCTTTAAGCCTTTCGGGGGGCTATTAAGACCTGGCTTTTCACCGAGGGACGGGGATAGAATGGGAATATCTAAGGTTGGCTGTGAGGATCCCTAAAGGATAATTTAGGCACCAGGTTTCTGTTTTGTTTTATTGCTGTGAGGCATCTAGAATTGTATTTAAGATGGGCAATCATACATATATTACAAACAACAAACTTATGTAAATGACATGTTCACAATATGCATATTAAATAGGTGAATTTGTGTTTTAATATTATGTGTATGTATTCCATGGGAAAATATCACTATTTTGCCTGTAAAATGTATCCAATATTATTTACAATTTTTTTTTTACAAAAATGAAGGAAGATAAAGAAAACAAGTATTTGGATTGAGGTATCATTTGGAAAAATTGTTTGAATTAAGTGTGCTACATCATACTGAGAAGACTGGGAACTAGGAAGATGATTATGATAACATGTAGATATTCAAATGTATCAATTGGAAACATTTCGCTGTCATATTAATTGAAAAAATGTGGAGGCCAGTTTGTTCTCTATTAAAAGTAGGACCTGTGTTTTGAGTGAATTGAAGACTGACAATATGACATTTTCAAATACCTAAAAAGTTGTCACCCAAAAGAAGACCATAACTTGTTTCTATACTTCCAGCATCATGTTACAAGTAGAGTCTGGTTGGACGCTAGGAAAAATATACTAAAAATGCAACACTCGACAAAGGAATTGCTTATAGGTGGAAGTGGTGAACTTTCCTTTACTGAGTATGTTTAGAAAGAAACTACATAATCCTCTGACAGGCAATGTTTAATTTGGATTCCTGCATTATGAAGAGATATATTCAGTGAACTTAACCATCATAGTATACTGCATTAGGTATGGACATTAGTTTTTTTATTTAGCCAATTATCCTTATTTTGTTGAAAATCAAAATAACATTCCATTAAAAGCATTTAGAATGCCATCTACTGTATTGTGTGGTCACAAGAAAATCAGTGGCAAAGCTATTTGATACTAACTGAAGACAGCCTAACTGAAAAAATTCTAATTTATAGCTGAGTCTAAAATCTTAGAGTCAACTTTTTTGATGCTCTTTGAAATTTCTGCCTCATCTGATACTTTCATTTTTAAAAAATGTGGAAGTTGGCACTATGTGAAGGAAAGCCCATTGCAGTATCTGATAACATTTTTATTTCTTGCTTACTATGTCATATACATTTCTGATTCTTCTTCTAAGCTTTTATAGTCTCAGATAGGTAAAACTGTTCTAACCTACAACATGGAGATATATCTCATTTGTTTCTTTAAATGTATCCTAATGATAAACTGCAGGAAATTTTGTACAGAATATTTAATCCAATATTGGCTTAATGCTTTACATCTAGCTCTATTGGCTAGCAGTCTTACTCAGAATAGCTGTGGCCAACAATTTACTTTTGTTGCTCTTAATAACCA
>JANHZU010002834.1:245463-259580 GCA_032468055.1 Acrochordus granulatus | reverse complement strand
TGATGCTGGGAAGGATTGAAGAGAAGAGGAGAAGGGGACAGCAGAGGATGAGATGGATAGATAGCATAGTCAGTGTGCTGGGCATGGGTTTGGGAAGACTCTGGGAGGCAGTGCAGGACAGGGAGGCCTGGCATAATGCAGTCCATGGGGTCGCGAAGAGTCAGACACGTCTGCACGACTGAACAACAAGAGATCTTGAGGACGGAAGTTGCTTTCAGAATACCATGAACAAGCCTGTGCAAAAGACCATGCATCGCATCAGCTTGGTGCTCTTTTGGAAAGGTGATTTTTGGAAATTGCCTTTTGGAAATAGAATTAGCTGATGCATTGTGTAGCCTTCCTATATAGAAGCCGCCTTTTGGCATCCTTGAAGCAGATACCACTTTGCCATCCAAGAATTGTGGCTGTTTTCAAAATGATGTCCACTTCTGGGATGGCATGAGGTGAATTCTGTATAAGAAGGCCATGCAGCTAATTATTTGGGTGCTCATTTGGAAATGTGATCTTGGGAACAGTTAAATGGAGCAAAGCATAATGTGGGGAACCAGTTGGAGGAGAAGCAGGCTCAAGACCTGTCAGGTCCCAGCTGGTCATGAAGTAGACCCAATGGATCCAATGGGGCAGAACGGGGGGAACAGGGAGATGGGGGCAGATGCAGCTTCCCTGCAGTTGGTCATAAAGGGCAGGTGGATTGCCAAGCGCAACTGAATTGTGATCATATGGCTGCAGAGGTGCTGCAGCAGCTGTAACTTTGGGTACAATTTGTAAGTCCTTTTGGTCAGTACCACTGTAGTTCTGAATGGAAACTGAACAAGTGGTCATATCTTGAGGAGAACCTGTACATGCTGTAAGGATGCAGAAAAATGCTGCAGCTGCAGGTATAGATGGTTTAACCGCAGAAATGTTACAACATGGATATGGCTTCCTCATGGAGTGGCTGTGTGACTTATTGACTGCCACATACAATTACTTTCTTACACAAAAGAAAAGATAGTGGGAATTGATGGGGGATTTAAGTGTTCCTGGAGAACATATGGCAGAATTTAATTTGGATTTAAAGAGGTGATAATATGCAAATCTGTTAAGAGCAACGTGTAAACGTAGTTTACAGATCAGATTTTTGCTTTTCAATAAGTCACTGAGAATTTATGAATGTGAGACATTTTTCTATATGTTTGTTGATTTAAAGCATCTTATAAAATAAATAAAACTTAATTTATGGAATGTTTTGCATATATATTGATTGGAAGTTGATTGCTGAAAGTGGTTAGAGTATTATATAAAGAACGTACGGCATTTGTGAAGAATAAATGGAACGCTTAGTGAATGGTTTAGCAGTGAGCAGGGAGTAAGACAATATGTGTGGTCCCCATGTTTAATTGTGGATAAATGTGCAAGGAATGCTTGTAGAGACAGCAAAGATATTTTGTTGGTTGCATGAATATATACTTTTGACTGAGAACATAAATGATATGTGATGATGGAGCTTTATATGGATGTGCTGGAAGTAAGGATAGAAATATCCAAGAGATCATTTGGAAGAATATTGGTGTAAGCTAAATTTAAAGTTTTCTTCTTTTTATTTTGTGCTTTTAATTTCTTTGACTCACTATTCCTTAATTCTTTTTTGCATTCTGCAATTTATCATGAAAGAGAAATGTGATGAATGTGTATATAGGAATTGTCTTTCAAAAGATCAACTACAAACTTTAAAGTAAGAACAAAGTTGGTCAGGGTCACCCACAGTTTAAGGGGGAAGTCAAGGAAAATCACTTGGAAAAATATATTTAATTTATACCTGTTTTTAGAAAGAAAAAGGTATCTACATTTATTTTGAGATATAAATTAATAATAAAACTCAGCCATTTTTGTGAGCTGCAACCTAATGAAAATTAGGTTGTAGCTCACAAGGCACAGACAGAAACAATGTACATATTCAGATTTCTGTTGTTAGAAAAACTGGGAATATTTTTTACACAATGTCCTCAAAATCAATAAAAAACACTTTCATTTTAAAACATGTATTTTAACAGTCTTTTTATTGAGAGTACATTAAAGCAGTACATTACAAACAAAATGTATACTTACTTTGGAGATACTGTCCATATCTCCTGAGCCTTAAATTAAAAAGAAACCTTAGTTTAATTAAACTAATTTACGACAATGCATTTAGTTAAATCTTAAAACATCTTTAATTTTGCCTCACTGCTGATTTTAGATTTAGGAGTCTTTCATGTTCTCATGTCTGCCATTCTACTTCTTTTTCAGACTGCTTTTTGGAGAATAGAATTGAAATAAATATATTTTTAGAAATCCTAACCTATGACATTACAAGAACGTAATAATTGCTCTATGTAATCCCAAACTTACATAAAGAATAGGCTTTCTTTTATTTCATTTTGTATTTCACTCATAGTGTTATCTCAAACACTATTGTTCAAATGTTTACATGCTTTTTCCATTGATGTTAGGATGGCTGTTATTTACTACAATTATTTGTCTACTGCCTACTCATACAAATCTAGATGTGTTACAATAGTTATATTAAATGTACCCATAAAATCTATTAAATAAAATCTGTTAAATCATTAAATATTTTTAAAAGGGTGCTGCATATTTCCAGCTCTGTGGAAGAGGATGGATAAAAGGATGGAGGTTCGCCTGACTTGAGACAATACTGTTCCAAAATGAGAGGCTCTTGCTGAGAAATCCATTTTCTGGGTTCCCAGTCCCTGATCTCTTTCAGGGTAGATATTCTGCAGCATTCTTTCTTGGCCAAACTATCTACATTCTTTTCAAAAAAACTGGTAAACAAGAGACCAAGTAAGAGTCAGCTTCTTGAACTGAAGCCTATTGCCAACTAGGCAGCTCTCATGAAATAGGCGTTATTTTACTGAACAGGCTAGCAAGAGCAACAGATATTCTTCATTCTGTGCCAACCAGAGCGTCTGGGTCATCTTGAGAATAATCCCATGTTGAATGAATTGCAGTAATCAAACTGTGAGATAACCAAAAAAAATTGTCTTCTGTGCTTCCTAGTCCACATGTGCTCTAACAAATATGCCAAAATTGGCTGAAGATACTCCAAGCTAGAGTTTCTACCTGATATTCCCAGAAGAACCAATAATCCAAGAAAACTCACAAACTGCACGCTAGATTTTTCTGATAAAGTGCAGTTGTCTCAAGAGAAGTAAATGAAACTTCCATGGAACTAGTGACATTAACAGTAACTGAGTCTGCAGGGACTCAATCTCAGTCAGTTTTGTCCCATCCAGTCCCTTACAGCCTCCAAGCACTGGGGTCAGGATTTCCTCTTTGGTCTGGGGTTGAGCTATAAAGCTGAATATCATCAGCATATTAAATATATTGGACCCCAATCTGATATGACTTTTTCTAGCAATGAGAGAGATGGGAGAGAGGACCAAGCCCTGGGGCACCCCACACTTAAGTGACCAAAGGCTGAACCTCTTCTTCAAAAATATTAATTGGAATTGTCTGCCCTGGAGGAAGCAGAACCACCATCTCTAGTGCCTCTAATACCCAGCCCTCACAGAGTTACAGTGGTTGAAAACAACAGGACAAGGAGAAATACATCAACTCCTTCCCTTTTCAATATGTAGTCTTAGTTCCAAACTCAGGTTTGAACCTCAGGTGATGTGTTTCAGATAATCCATCTCATTTATGATCTGCTGTAACTGAAGCCCAACTACTTTCCCAAGGAAGCAGATTGGAAATCAGTTATCTTAGATAGCTGGGTCTAGATATGACTTTTTGAGGAGGGGGTACAAGTCTGGTGATACTGTCCTCTTTCTTAAAGATGTGTTTACCACCTACTAGGTCCATATTGTTGTATTCTCTCTAGACACTTTGTCATCCATAATGGGCACAGATCTAATTTACAGGTGAGTGAGCTGATTCTGCAAAGGACTATCAGATATTATAGGTTCAAAGGAGTCCAGGATAACCTTGCAAGGCATCACTTTTGCCACATAATGAGATCCAGAGAAGCTACTTGGGACTACTTTATTGAGCATCTCTATGTTACAGAATCTAACCAGCCTCCTTACGGAATTTTCAACTAGTACAACCAGGTCAAAACAAGAAAAAGATATTGAAAAACATTTTAAAGATAGTAAAAATAATAATTACTTAACAAGAACTCAAACCATTTTTTAAAAAACTAACGTTGCATAAGTTAATATTTTATTGGTAAAAAAGTCATATCTGAAAGCATTTTATTTTTCTGAGGTTATATAATTTACATGTCAGTACATGTTAACGTCCATGGAAAATTGAGCTTTCATTCACTTTGAATGAAATTTTCGAGTGATTGAATTTACTGTAATTGTTTTTAAAATTCTTCTTGAGTGACAATCTTTACTTCAGTCCTTTTTTATTCTTAAAAATAAAAATTATTCTTAAAAGAATAATTCTTATTCTTTTTCCCTTTTCTCACATTAATTTCTCTATTTTCTAAATGGGCAAAAACCTTTTCCTCCAAATTAAACAGGTTTTTCAGTCTGTTTATATTGTGGATCTGGGCAATTTGAAGTCAATTATTTAACTTTAAAAAATAATTACATGAGCTTCAAACTTTATCTCAGAACCTGAACATGTTAAAGCAAAGCATAATATATGAAGCATAGAGAATAAAATCTTAATTTAACATGTCCCTTTCATATCTCTCATTCTTTTTCTAACTTAAGGATCTCATCTTTATTTGCAAATTGTAACTGCAGAGAGAATTTGAAAAAGTGATAGAAACAGTTCAATATGATATTTTTAATCTACATACATTATCTAACATAGGATTTAAAAAGACAAAACATATCCTTACCTAATGATCCATTCATATGATGTGAATCCATTCCACTTAATCCACCCATTGGACCGTCAGATCCTGGTCCCATTGGAAACTACCAAAAGAACAAATGCATCATATTCCAAAATATTAATAAATAATTTGTAACAAAGAGGAAAAAATATGATAGAAAAAGTATAACCCACAGGAAGTAATAAAGAGGTTAAGAAAAGGTCTATGATACTTCTATGATACTGTAAATAAGAACTCAATGCAGATAAAGAGAATGAATGAATCAGGGAAATTAGGATATATATTAAAAATATTGGATTTGGGGAGTCAGACATAAGTTCAAATGTATATACTTATTCTTGTTATTTACATTAGGTCTGTTGGGTCCAGGAGGAACTGCATTCATCAAAGTGTACATGTTATCTCCAGAGTTGGTTGAATCTGAAAACAAAAACGCTGTTAGAAACTAAGCACTTTCAATGAAATCAATGAATATAATTAACACAAATATTTAACAAAAGACATTCCAGTACTTCAACTTATTAACATTCCATAAATTATGTATAAAATACTTCACAATATCTATAGTTACCAGTAACAAGACATTTATTACAAATTAATAACTATAGATTAGAATCCAACTCACTCAGGGTGAAAGGCCATAGAGGTTTTCCTATGAGCCATGAGTCAGTAAATTACATTGTGAAGTAAGATGTAAGATAGCATCAAAATGGCTATGAAGTATTCCATAAGTAAGGGAAATTGTTGGACTAAAGGCAAAGAGGTCCTGGATTGTAGATAATATGTGTGTGCATTTTATGTATAAAATACAGAAAGATGTCAAGTCAACAATAAGAATATAGGATTAGGAATATTAGTTTTCAGTTTTTAAATTTTTGTTTAATAAAGTTTCAGTCTAACTACTAGATATATAATTTAACCACTAAAATTTCTAGTCCTGAGAAATTCATCCATACTTTATTTTGTGCAGAAAATAGAAAATCAGACAAATACTATATTTACCTGAAAACAAAAACAAAACGAGGTCTGCTTCTGAATAATATAAGTTTAATAAGAAAGTCATTTTAGGTTAGATAAGACTATGAAGACAGCCAATCTAGAATAGTGATTAAGGCAGCAGTCTAAAAACCGGGAGACTGTGTGTTCTAGTCCCATCTTAGGCGCAATGCCAACGGGCTAATTTTGGGACAAGTCCAGGCAGTTGTCAGAAATCAAAACTCTCTGAAAGGATGTGCATGTGTGCACACACACAAAAGAAAGAAAGAAAAGAGGGAGAAAAAAAAGACTATAAAGCTAGATTAGCTTTTGTTAGTATCTTTTCCTTTTCAGGGAATTATCTTAAATTCAGAGCCAAAGTAGCAAAATAACAGTACTTTTGTTTATTACATTTAAAAGAAATACTCTCAGAGTGAGAAAAATTAAAATAAGACATTCTGAAAATGTAGACAAGGAAACTATACCTTTAGTAGCTTTGCATTAAAAGCATTTTAGGCAAATATGATAATTCAAGAAAAAGAATACTGAAAAATAATTTGACATTATATTTGAAAATCTGTTTTCAAAAAATGATGTTATTCCCTGTGATACTGGCATCTGTAACAATTTGTCTTCAATACTGGGAAAACTCCAAGACTGAGAGTACAGCCGATATAACTTTGGCAGTTTCCTTTAAATAACACCGTGTGTTATATTCATGTAAAATACAGATATCTAAAATCGACCAAGTTCTGTAAGGATATACGATGGTAGAGAATTCTGATACAACTATTGAAATGTTAAGCTGACATTAAACTGTTGCTATGTCAACATTGCCTTTGCATTGCCTCTTTGCATATCTACCTGCTGGACTAGGCATGATAGGTGTTCCAGGTGGTCCTCCACCTCCTGGTGGACCCTTAAAAAAAAAACAAATCAATAACATGCACCCACATAACATCCAATATAGTATAAGTAACATAATTAAAAGATTTGATTAAACAATAACAGCATTTCAACTGCTTCCCCAATTTAATGTAATTATATATTCTGATAAATTTATGTCATTTTCCAAGTGGTTATCTGCAGGTACAATGTCACTCAGAGATCTGCTTTTTCCAGCAAGAAAACCTAAATAGCCCTGCAAAATAAATTATTCAGCTGATATGTATTCTATCACTAGATCATCTCACATTCATAGTTCTTCCTTAATTCGATTCAAATGGAACTGACCTCTCTAATACCAGAAAGGTTGTTCATTAATAGACACCAGCTGAAATATGAATTTTTCTAGAATATTTTGGAAAGATGTTACCATTTTTATTATTGGCTGTTTTAGTTTTATAATTTTATGAATTTTATATGCTTATGCTATTGTATATTTTTATGTTTTTGCAATGTTATCCCCATAAGTCTGTTATAGATACATAGTTTGCTGAATCACAATATCTTTAAATAAAAAAGTTATCCCTTGGTACTCAGGAGCTTTTACAAATAAATCTTTTGTACCAAAACCGAGTTTCACAATTTGACAGAATTATTCCAAATGCAGACCAACTTCAAGGGGTCATCGGTTCTACTTTCCTGTACACATTCTTGTGCAAAATCAGGTTAATTGCTTTTTAATTGATTATTCCCATTTTTCAACAATGGCAAGTTGCTTCAAAATGGCATTTAGGTTAGGAAAGACCAAAGTAAGGGATGCAAAATGGGACAGAGGAAAGAAAGAAGAGTATTGTATGAGAAAAGGAAGAAAACAGGAATAGGTATGAGAGTAAGGATGAGGGAGAACAGACCAAGGACTTTATGTTGGGAGATAGAGGGATCCTGGAAAAAGTGATAGACAAAATGGAGGAAAAATATCAAATGCTAAATATCTTTGAAGAGAAGTTAAGAAACTGAGGATATTTGGCTCTGAAAAGACTGCAAAAAAATATGATAATATACAGAAAAAGATAAGGAACGTATAAAAATAATTAGTTTCTCTCTCCTTTCTTGTTTCTCGAGTTCCATTGCACACAGATATACAACAACCCACAGAGATCAAGCTACAAAGTCATACAAGTAGCACCTTTTACCAAGCGCCATAATTTAGGACAAGGAGATATAAAAAACTGAAAGATATCTAGACATACAAGATATCTAGATAAAGATATCTAGACATATAAGTAGGTTCCCTGAGACCTGACCATTATTTCAAAAGTTCCTCCAGGGTGGAAAGGTTGAGAAATATTGTTCTCCTGCCAGACCAGAAGAAATTAATTGCCAACTAACTTAAGTAGGTTTACAAAAAGAGATTCCACTGATGCTAGAAGATATTTCTCATTCCTTCCAACACAACTGCAGTGCTGGGATATAATTTTTGGGATGGACTACAATATTATCTTAATTACAGTATTATCTCTACAATAGAGAAAAAAATAATCTCATCCTACCCCCCAAGTCACTATCATGTAGGAATTAAGACTTCCTATAACCAGTAAAGAATACAATAAAAATAAAGCAAAATAAAAGACAGCTATTTACGTATTAATGTTATATAGCCACCCATATCACATATGTAACTTTATTATAAATCCTAATAATTAGATCCTTATGGCACCCAGAGCATTACTTCTTATATTTAAGGCAAGCATTCCAATAATACATAGGTTTAGTTTAGAATATTAGGGTTAATCACCATCACAAAGCATGATAAAACACAATCCAGCCTTAGCAAGAGTACATAATTCCTCCAGTCTCTAAATGTTATAGAATA
This sequence comes from Acrochordus granulatus, assembly GCA_032468055.1. Taxonomy (NCBI): domain Eukaryota; kingdom Metazoa; phylum Chordata; class Lepidosauria; order Squamata; family Acrochordidae; genus Acrochordus; species Acrochordus granulatus. The sequence continues at coordinate 251,013 of JANHZU010002834.1, read as the reverse complement.
TCAGTTCTTCACAAGCTTCCTAATTATCATCGCTGGAAGGTCAGTCTTGCCTCCAGGTCAAGCTACTCCAAAGGAAGGGGACTCCATTGGGAAGAATTGTTTATGACCCCCCTGGATTTTCTTTGGGTGGGACTTTCAACATGCCTTTTCTGCTTGCATGAAGTATGCGAGCAGATTCTACTTGAATTTGGCCATCTTGAAAATAACAGGGCCTGGGACTTTTTGTTGAAAGATAAGAAAAACAAATTTACTTTAAAAAATTTTTAATCTCACCTTTTCTTCTTATTCAACTCCAGGCAGTGAACATATCTAATACTCCTTCCTCTTACTATTTGCCCCTCAACACAAGAATCAGTTGTAGTACTTCTGTTGAAAAATTCCAATGGCATAGTTGACCATCACTAGTGCCCTGTTTCCAGGAAAAACCACAAATGGAGCACCAACCAAAGTTGGCAAAGGCTTTCCTGGCCATGTCCTCTACTTCCTCCACTGGCAACTTCAAGGACCTGTCTAGATTGTAAGGCTGCTCTCTCAATGGAAAGTACAACTCTTTCAGGAGCCTCAGTTAGACCCGTCCTGGAATAGGTTAGTTTGTGAATCAGCACCCAGTTCTTGTTTGGGTTGACCCTAAGCCAGTTTTGCTCCATCTATCTCCTGAGATGCTCCAGGCACTGAGTCAAGACTTCTACCATGAGCCTAGAGTGGAGATACAGAGTTTGATATCATCTGCAATTGATGATACCTTACCTTCACATAACTTCTTGGGGAATAAAATGGAAGAGACTACAAACCCCTGTGCACTGCCTAGTGGAGTACCTAAAGATCCAACCTCTCTCTTCTTCAACTACTAACTCGAATTGCAGGTAGTCCTTGACTTAGATCATTTGATGTTACAATGGCACTGAAAAAGTCCTTTATAACCAGACTATATAACCAGTCCTTGCACTTATGAACATTGCAGCATCCCTACAGTCATGTGATTATGATCTGGGAACTTGGAAACCGTCTTCTATTTATGATCATTGCAGCATCCCACAGACATGGGATCACCATTTATGACCTTCCCATTTGGCTTCTGACAAGAAAAGACAATGGGGAAACCAGCATGGAAGGCACAATGGCAGTCATGTGAGTCTTGTTTAAGGACTTCAAGGCTTAACAACAGATTTTCTTATCCCAATTATGGTCATAAGTTGAGGACTACCTGTTCCCATGCAGGAAGAAATGGAATCATCACAAAACAGTCACCCCTTCAGGCAATTCAGAATGAAGGGAGTTGAGAAATCAAACATATTAAGGATCATATTACCCCCATTCATCCATGATTAATGTGGCTTCCATCCTACCCCATGTGATGGCCTGAAACTTGACTAAAAGGCTTATCTTTGGTGGGTAGCACGTTAGGGACTAATTTTTCAGAATGATCACAGTTTATAAGTTGGAGCAGGTTAACTCCTTCCTCTCTGTTTCTTCTTCACCACTACTAAATTTGAATATGAAAAAAACACCACCTACTATTAGGTCAACAGTTTTTCTAACACCTATGTACTATATGGGTATGAGGGCTTGACTGAAAATGAGGCAAATTCTTTTAAGATTTGGTTAGGCTATTCTCTCATAGCATATATGGAAACTTAAAATAAGCTTTTCCAAATCCTCACTCTGCCTCAGTTTACTGGCTATAGAGTGCCTGGCTGAATAAATAATTATAAACTCTTTTCTCCCTTTAAACTGAAGGTGAAACAGCCACAATCAGTGAAAATTGCACAAAGGGCTTGGCTGAGCAGGAGATGGATAGGCAACAGGATAAATGAAACACATTATGAGTGAAAAGGATTGAGGTTCCAACTCATGGACCATGGTACTTCTTTACTCTATAGTTAGCTCTACTCTTCCAAAAGTCTAGCTAAATTCTTTCAAAAGAACTTTGTCAGCATCTCTCCTTGTTATCCTGCTCCAAATTTGAACACCTACCTTCCTATTAATCTTTAATTTGAACCCTGCTTTAATCCTCTATGTTGTTTTTTTCTACCTTTTGTATAATTATTGGTTGAACCTACATTTTTGGACTTTTGCCTTTTTTCTTGTTCAGCAAATGGCAAATTTAGCTTCTTGTAACAGAAGGAAACTTTAGAAATGTAGTGCCCCTTTCCCACAGTCATAATTTTATTTTCAACATGCCAAGAAAACTTACTTATAAGGTATTCTTGGGTGTGGTAGCCTAAGAAACCTACAAGGTTTTTTTGCCCTATACAATATTTCTCCATCTAATTAACTGTTCTGCTAATAACACAATCAACAATCAAACATAATTGATGTCTTGTTTTTTCCAGCAATTGAAAGTTTATTTTTAAACTGAACATGTATGCACGCTACTGACCAACAAACACATAAATGTACACACACACACATACTCACTACATAATTCCCAGGTGAAGCAGAAGAGTATGGTATCTAAAAGACAACAACAGAATAAAACTAGGTTATTCTTTTCAATTCAGTTGGAATCACAAGGTTTCTGTAAATATTTTTGTTATTTCAAAATTAAGTTTTATAAACAAGAAAGTCATTATATGACTTTGAATATACCCATTCTTTCAATTAGTTAATCGTATTAAGAAAGAGAACCTTACTATTGAAACAACACAGTTATATGGAATTACAAATAGTCCTTACTTAATGTCCATTCATTCAGCAACTGTTCAATATTATGATAATATTGAACAAAGGGACTTACAACCAGACTTCAAAGCACTCCTGTGGTCATGTGAACAAAATTCGGGCCCACTCACATTTATGACTGCCTTTTGGCCACCTGCCTATCTTTTGTGTATCACTCCTATATTGGTCTGGCCCTTCTTTCACACCACTTTTTTTCCTGCCGGTGTAGCTAAGACTTCTCTTATACCCAGCCCAGGGTCTCTATTCATGCACCAGCCAAATTCACTATTCCTGTCCTCTCCCCTGGTCTTCCAGTTGAATCCTTCTTTTGCACCACTGCAGCTGGGGTCATGTTTTGTGTGTCAGTGAAAAGCCCTGACCAAGGTGCAAACAGAGGCCCTGGCTGGCATGTAAAAAGAGGCTTTGGGTGGAACAGAAACAGAGGCTATGGCTGGTGCATGAACGGAGACCCTGGGTGAAGCATGAGAAAAGCCCCATCTGTACCAGTGTGAAAAAAAATTATGTAAAAGAAGGCCCCAGCCAGTAGAGAAATAGTGTGTGGTGAGATGCATAGGTCTAAGTAGTGGGGTCATCTGGTGATGATAGCTGGTATATAGCCAAAAGGGCAGATGGTATGGTTACAAGCAGGTGCGGGGAATTCATCAGGAGGTCAAGGAGGCAGTCCCTTATCTTACTGAAGCTCAACTTTACTGGGTTCAAATCACTTGGATAGGGGTGGGTTCTCACCTAACAACTGGTAAGATTTGGTTAACAATGGCAATGCGGATTGCTGCTGCTAAATGATGTGATTGTGTGACATCACACTTTATGGCTGCATCACTTTGCAAAAGAAATTCCAGCCCAATTACCATCATTAATCAAGGACTACCTGATTAGAACATTTTTTACATTTTTTACTGTAGTTTCACTTTAACTTTACATAAAAACTTCAAAGAAAAATTGAATTTTAAAAACCCAATCAAATGAGTTGTGAATAAACAATTAACTTGATGTGATTGTGCAATTATTGTTTTAAGTTACACAATCAACAAATTGATAAATTATGTTGTCCAAAGCCCTATGAAATAGAGTGATCTTTATCATCTGTTGGAAGGCCAAGGATAATCTATGAACAGATCATTTGGGTTTAAAAAAATTTACACTATTATTAACCAAACAGCTACTATGTGGAAAAACTGATAAACCAAGCAACCCGTAACATTTTTGATGAATTTACATTCATTTCCTTTTAACAGAACAATACATCATATGAATATTTACTCACAGAATTGGCATTTGTAGGATTTGGCCAAGGTCTACCACCTCCTGGACCCCTAAAATATAAAGATCAAATTTCAATTTAAATAAATACTAAAGGCTTTTGACAATAAGCTATTTAATAAGCATAAGCAAAGCTTTGTTGTTTATAATATTCTTTAAGAAATTATTGAAGAAAACAAGTAATAAGTACAGTTGATATTTATTTCATTTATAATTTAAAATAAGAATTTTATATAGATCGATAATGTAATTATAATTAGTTATTCTTACTGATTAACTAATATGAATAGGGAAACCACACTTCTATTAATCATGCTGGATTTGCTGGGGCCTTCAGTATCACCAACCATACTATTTCAGGACACCTAGGAAGGATTAGGAATTAGGGACACCATTTAAAAGTGATTTCAGTCCTTCTAGAACAGATGGTTTCATTCATTAATGGGAAAAGTAGCCAAGTCCAAGGATGGTCCAGTAGGGGGTGCTCACAGGGTTTAAACCTTCCCTCCCCACTGAGGTAAAATATTATCAATACACTGTTGACACCCATATTTACATTTCTATCCTAAGCCAACTAGATAATCTGGTGGAAAATTTGTCCTGGAATCTTGAGGTTATAAGGATTTGGAATGTAAAACAACCAGATTGAGACTTAACACTAACAAGATTCAATGACTGCTGGTTTGGAGGCTATTATCTTTAGCTCTTAGTAGGTTTGTACTCCTCAGATACAGTTGGTATGTAATTTTGAGGTTCTCAGTGCATAATTGTAGCTGCCCACATGCTAACTGGGATTAGATGGTACAGCTATATAAAACTAATATTGTAGTGCTGAATTGTTGCCATTTGCTTTCAGGATATATCTCAAGGTGCTAGTTATCAAAGTTGAAGTCCTATTTCAATTGAAGCCTCATTATCTACAAGATTACTTACTCCAAATAGTAAGATATTGCCCACCAAATGTGTGACTGCCAACAGTGCTTGTTGAGAGCCCCTACTCTTCATGAGGAAAGATGGGAGGGGACTTGGAGATGAGCATCTCTGCAAGAATTCTCTTCTGTGGCATATTTGAGATTTAAGATCTGTACTTTCACTCCTAACATTTAGCAAAGTTCTGAAAACCTAGTTGGTTCATAGGCATTTGAGATAGTAAAATGAGTGGTCCACATTGCTGCTAAATGATGCCATTAGTATAAATAATGGATTATTATGACATTGTTTCATTACCCTGAATGTGACAATGTTTGACTTTTAATAATACTGTTTCAGAAATATTACTTGGTGCCACTTAAGACTCATGACTGAAGCAATATAAAAAATACAAAATAATTTAACAAATGAAACAAAAACCACTAAAAACATTTAAAAAGCCAATTACAGCTTTATATAACTATTCAGATCCCCCCAACAAATATAGTCCCTCACTTCTAATGTCCTGTACGCTTTGCATTCTTGTTGGATATATCACATTATTGATAAAATCCTTTATTTACCAAATAAAAAGAAAAGTTTGCTATTACTTGCAGTTCTTGCACCTAAATGAAAATATATTGTTGTGAGAGAATCAGTCTGGTATAGTGGATAAGGAACAAGCTAGAAACTGGAAGG